>JADRCD010229981.1:24919-36087 GCA_019843815.1 Montemys delectorum | reverse complement strand
GATATAACTCATGCAGAATTTGGAAAGCTTAAATATATACATGTCTGGATTGACACTTGTTCAGGATTTATATTTGCTTCCCTACATACAGGAGAAGCCTCTAAAAATGTAATTGATCATTGTTTACAAGCCTTTAATGTTATGGTCTTACCCAAAGTAATTAAAACTGACAATGGACCAGATTACACTGGCAAAAACTTTATGTCTTTTTGCGAAGATTTTGGCATTAACCATAAAACTAGAATCCCCTGCAACCCTGTGGGACAAGGAATTGTTAAATGTGCACATTGCACGCTTAAAAACTGGATTTTGAAAACTATGGAAGTGGGGGAGGAATCTGTTTCCTCCTAAATGTCCAAAGGCAAACCTTGCCTTTGTACTTTTTGTTTTGAATTTTTTGCAGACTGACATCAAAGGTCGTTCCACTGTAGACCGACACTGGAATCCTAACACTTCAAGTTCATATGCCATGGTAAAATGGAAGGACCCGCTCACCAATGCCTGGCATGGACCAGACCCTGTCTTGGTCTGGGGCAGAGGGTCCGTGTATATTTTCTCCCAGAAGGAAGATGGAGCACGCTGGCTCCCTGAAAGGCTAATACAACAAGTGGACTCAGATCCACAGCCTTCTTAGCAAGTGTGCTTAAATGCACTGCTGAGAAGTCTTTTTTTTTTTCTTTCGTTTTCTTTTGTTTTTAAGGTGACAGCCTTTCTGTCAGCTCTCAATTTGCTTCTGCCCACTTTGATCCAGAAAACTGCTTTCTCCCGAAAATAAAAACAAAAAACAATTCAAATCCACCAGCTCAAACCCAGAGCAGCTCATACACCTCCACAGTGTTAACATTCTAAGGGCTAGTGCAACCCTGAAGTTGCTAGCCTGACTTACTAATTTGCTTTTGAATTGAGAACTGTTCTCTAGGTAACCATCTCCAGAGTCAAAGCCAATAATTTACAGCTCAAACAGAGGCCTACACTTAGCTTCAGCACCATGGTGAGCAACCTTTTGAGAACTTCTAAGAAGGCATTCTTCAAAGAGACTGTGGCAGATTATGAATTTTGCAGACAAATAAAGGCATATCTTGGCATTAGCTGCATGGAAGAAGGGTGCAATTTTGAAAACCTGTGGTCCACGATCTAGGGCTCTGGCAGAAATCCACCTAAGACAGAGGCACGCACCAAGTGGCTGTGTTTTTGAAAAAATATGTAATAAGCCTGGTTTGTAGGATTCAAACTAGATGCACGTGACCTTGATGACAGGTAAAGATATCTGCCAGTAGAAATTATTTTCCATAAGGTGTATCCATCAAAGCACCATGAAAATTCCTGTACAGGATTGCGTTGTTTGATTATGCCTTAGTCCTGCTTTTGGTTTAATAGGCAAGGAGGAGATATTGGCTCCCCCCCGCCCCCGCCCACCTCAGCTCTGCTGGGGAGGACTTACAGCCTGCGCCTAGAGGCAGCCACCTGTGGGGCTAAACAATGGCCCACTACACTGACAGTTTGCCTTTGAAGACAGTAGCCTGGAAGTGACACTGAGCTGTGAAAACGCCTACCTGCTTGAGGACTTTGGGTTGCCAGAGACTCTGGCATCTGATTTCTGCTAAAGTTTTTATGTTATGCTTATGTCTTATACTTGGAGATTTCGGTTTCGGTTTTTACCTGCCCCTATAAATGTTCTAAAGATCCCTAAGTAAATGGAAGTCTTGATAAAACTACTTACGTTCTGAGCGAACCCAGACCCATGGAGCTACAGACCAGCTCCACTCACTCCTCCCCGCCCATGCTCACTTCCCTTTGCCTGAACTCTCGCACCTTCTTGGGCCAGAGATCTCTGTCAAATACCCTGGCATACAGGCACATAATTCATTTACTGTAATTTATATGTTTTTCCTACCAAAACAGCCATATCCCTAGTAGTCTAATAAAATATTTTTGTATTATACATACATAATGTGTTTTGGTCAAATCTACCCCTATTCCACTGCCTGAAATTCCTCCCCTATCTCAACCTACCACTTTCCCCTCCAATCCCCACACCCCCACTTTAACTCAGAGTCCACTTAGTCTGTGTACATAAGAGTGTAGATCCACATGGTGGAACATGGATATCTTACCATCTTTTCAGGGCTACATGAAGAAGGAGCAAGCCCTATTTGGAAGTGCCAGAGGAAGCTGGTTGGCACTTGGAATGGGATGGACCAGACAAGTCGGACAATGGAGGCAGGCAATATATAGAAGAGAGACCCACAGAATCTTAGCAGACATACAGTATAGGAAGGAGGGTTCTGGCTCGAAGAGGTGAGGATGAATTCCTGAATGAGCTTAGAGAACCTGTGAGAAAGGAAAGAGCAACATAGCGTAGGCAATAAGAGTCCCACAGGAACCCAGCAGGCCTATGCAATGGGGAGGAGCAGACCTTACTGGAGGTACCCGAAAACCAATCTAGGAAGAGCCACAATCACCCAGGAAATTGGAAGAAGCAGACATATCTGATAGCACTGGAGAGAAAAATATTGAAGAACCAGGCAGAAAGATGTGTTAGGAAGAGTCACCCTGCATGAAAATGGATATGGAGTGCAGGGAAATGGAGTTCCATAGGATCAGGATGGGGCTATGGTACGAGGAGGATAGGATCTAAATAGCCATGTGGGAAAGGGAAGTCCTACAGAAACCAGCAGGCACATGGGAAGGAAAAGGATGTATCTATCTTGGAGACATGAGAAGTAAAGTCACACAAGACCTCAGAGGTAACTGCAATGAGAATGAGCTACAGGATATTTTTTTTTTTTTAAAGCTAAGTATCAGTCGATGATGTCACAATTACTCTGTCTTGTATCTGTTTATATCCCTGCTTCATTGTACTCTGGTTTGATTTTATGATATACTTTATCAATAGTAACAAAATCAAGGTAATATTGCCACATGTCAGCAAGCTGTAAATATTGTTGAGCCTCAAGCCTTTCTTATATCTTCCACTATCTGGAGAAGTGCATTCTACCCAAGGACTGTTGTTTCAAGTCGGTATTGAGATATTTGATAAGGGATTATAAGAACAGAAAACTGATTAATGGTAACAAGAATTCAATAAAGGCAATTAATACACATTTTGAGAATGGAGTCAGGTACTTACCTGCAAGGTAATTATGAAAGAATAGCATTCTATGTGGGAAACCAAGAGTGTGTTCATGGCACTCACTCCAGGACATCTCATTTTATTGTCTTTTCTGCCTGACTCTGGCATGGCACAATGTAAAAGCACAACTTATCTTTTAAGCAACAAGTTCACATTTCAAAACAATCTCCACATACATTGGTTATAATCTAAGTTATGACAATAAGACATTCTCTATCTTCTGTATGATATGCAAGCCACTGAGCCTTTAAAATACAGAACAATTTCAGAATAAAAAGTTCAGGGATGAATAACTAATAATAGTTTATGTTCTCTTGAAGGAGATAAAGTCAAAGCAAACATATATTGACAGTGTTTATTTTACTTCACTGTGTGTTTATTAAGGCTTTCTGGATATATAGATGTACAGATTTTTATATAGATAAGTTTAAAGAGCTTTTCTGATATGCATTTAGAAATTATAAAGTGTTATGATGCATCATAGAATGGTGATTGAAAAAGTCCAAATGGGTACTTTTAAATTACTACTTTTCATATTTTACACTGGCAATAAAATATCAAAGACCATGACTCGTTCCTCAGAATGGAAGACTGATGTGAGATTCAGGTTGGAGGTTGGCTATGTGTTCACACAGGGCAGATGTTAGCGCATTGGTTAATACCTCAGTAACATTTCATAAGCATCATATTATGGGATAAGATAGTTTTATAGTATAAGCCTATGTCTTAGTCAGGGTTTCTATTCCTGCACAAACATCATGACCAAGAAGCAAGTTGGGGAGGAAAGGGTTTATTTGGCCTACTTCCACAATGCTGTTTATCACAAGGAAGTCAGGACTGCAACTCAAGCAGGTCAGGAAGCAGGAGCTGATGCAGAGACCATGGAGGGATGTTTTTTACTGGCTTGCTTCTCCTGGCTTGCTCAGCCTGCTCTCTTATAGAACTCAAGACTTCCAAGCCCAGAGATGGCACCACCCACAAGGGGCCCTACCCCCTTGATTACTAATTGAGAAAATGCCCCACAGCTGGATCTCATGGAGGCACTTCCCGAACTGAAGCTCCCTTCTCTGTGATAACGCCAGCCTGTGTCAAGTTGACACACAAAACTAGCCAGTACAGCCTAAATATATATATAGGGTATAGATTCATCCCTTAGATATATACAAGCTAGTGATAACTCTACTGTAAAAACACTGCCCTGTTCCTGTTTCACATTCTTAATGGGAATCATATGTTGAATTCAGGGCTATTGAATGATTTTGAAACTTCAGTTGAAAGAAATTGGACCCAAGCAAATTTAATGTAAACCTTTGTATGTCAGCCAGTTCTGGACTGATATATTCCAATGAATAGTTTGTTCTTCCATCATGGGTATGTCATTGGGTTGAGTAAGGCAGATAGGACCAGAGCACAGAGATAAAACATTTTATAATATTCTGACAACATATTAAATATTTTATTAGACTATTCTGGATACGGTTGTTTTGGTAGGGAACACTTGATTTTATCTATTCACAAAACCTTAGACTTAATTACTAGTACCACAAAAAGCATAATGAGTTAACTCAAAAATAATTATGCAGATATACTAAAATTTTCAATGTATACAAAGCAGTTGAAAAAACAAAATATTACTTCTTCAATGTTATGTTGATAGCTTTCCCTCCATGATCCTCTGTATCAACAAATAATAAAAATATAATTATTATTCTATATGTCTTTGAAATATTTATAGTTTTATAATGTCTATTTAGTCAGTTTTAAGTATTAATACAGCCAACTAAGACTTTCTCTAACTCAGCAACTTAAAACATAATAATACATCTCCAGTTATTTAGTTGATTATACTACTCTCTGGTCTTAGTTCAATATACAAGTTAGGTCAACTAAGGGTGCTTCTGTATTTCTTCTGTTCTATTATTATTCTTCTAGAAATGCAAGCAAACAAAGTACCTGAAGAAGGCAACTTTTGCTGTTTCTTCAGGATAAAGCAAGAACTTCCCCTGCCAACACACTCTCCAGTCCTGTCCCCCTTTTTTTACTCCCCCTTTCCTTTATTCTCCCCATCCCGCTCCATCCCACTCCTTCCCTCTCTGCTCCTCTCTCTCTCTCTCTCTCTCTCTCTCTCTCTCTCTCTCTCTCTCTCCATATGTCATGTGAGGCTGTAATTCATGATCTACCTTTTCACCTCAACCTCCAGAGAAGTTGGGGAAAGGGAAAACACACAGAAAAAAAGGATAATCTCTATGAAAAATGCAATTTCATATGCATTTTGTCTAATAAAAGATTATCATTCACTTGAACTTTTCTGCATGCAAGTGATGATTTATTTTTCATTAGCTGATATTAAGAAGCATGTTAATATTTGTGCTTTTCCAGATTGGCCATAGTGTGCCTAGGAATGGTTGTCTTTAAATATGTGCTCATTGTGGTTTCTTCTTATTAATTTGTGTTTTATGTTATCTATTGAGAATATTTTTCCTTACTATTTTAAATATATTTTCCTATTAATTTTACATTGTAAAATTTTGTATCATATTCCAGAAAATTTTGATCATTTATATTTTACCTATTGTTGAATACTTCCCCCCACCCAAAATGCACATCTTTTATCATTTAGCAATGAGCTTCAGACAACAAGTTGAAATTCACCCCATCTGTATTCTGTAGTTTCACTATCAGTCCTAATTTTTCATGTCTTGAGGTGCCATTCTTCGTCATTCTCCATGTGCAACTTCAAATTGTCAGAATGCCATCTGTGTAACCATGTAATCTCCCCTTGCATCTCCTGCTCTGCAATTTGTCCTCATTTTCTCAGATCAGGGCTGAGCCCAGAACTTAATATGCACAGTTTCAAAGAGCTCGGGATCCCCAGATCTCTAATTTTCTCATATACGCTAGTTATCAGGAGACTGGTATTTGATGTTTTGATAGAAAGCTTGAGTTATGTCTTACTGAGCTCTTACAAGATTTCTGTAGGTAGGCCTGGCTTTAGAATTGAGGAGAGAACATGTTATGGAGCTTCCATTTTAACCTCCGATCATAGGAAAAAACCCTCTCTATACCTTCTCAGAAAGAATCACTGGAATTATTATTGACACTAGAGTTACCACCATTGCTCAGCTGCCACAGTACAGTTTCTTGAATTAAACCTCTTTCCTTCTCTATAGTCATAAGAGAATGTAATATGAGGAAAAACAAAGGTTTCTATCTATGATCACGCACCCACCCCTCAGAGTTAGTGTTCTACAACCACTAGCCAACAATTTCTCACTTGGAGAGTCTCACCTCACGGCTCTGTCCATGGTTCTCAGCTAGACTTTGTGAGAGCGTCCATTTTCCCCACCTTTCTCTGGTGGGAATGTTGGCCAATAGAATTATGAGTGCTAAAAGGAGCATTCTTACTGTGTTTCTACTCTACTTCATAGGATGACATTACAGCGGCTTTTCATATCTCACTGCCTTGAACTGTGAGGCAGATGCTGAAGTGTAGTTATGGAGCTGTTGGTTGGATGCACTCCCTTTAAATTTTTGTAGAATGGTGCAGTAGCTCTAGAAGAGAGAATAGTGACATCACTACTGAGTATACACTCCGTGTTCTTTGTCTACTATATACATAAAAGCATGTGTGTTCCCTAATCAGCAAGCTTTCTGCTTGGACTTTGTATTCATGTTGATTAGAAATCCACCATATTTGTCTCCTCTCAATGTTCTTTTGGTTCATGCCACCTTGCTTACATTTTATTTTAAAATATTGTGTTACAGATGTTTATGTAGGTAGCCTTAGTCTTCTCTGGGAAATAAGATGTAAATGAGTTTGTGTTTATTAAAATTACATTTTATAGCATAGCCATGAAATCCATTCATATGATTGCAACAGATAATACATGAATATATTAAAACACATTTTTGGAGGAAAGGCTCTAAGTGAAGTTTGAAAGCAGAACAAGAGACAGTGATGAAATTTGTGCATCACAAAAAAGAAAAGAGGGAGCAACTATTAGAGGGGTAAAATTGGCCATAAAAGAGGAAATGATATAGAAAAGGGAAGTGAATATAGTGATATAAGCCACAGAATATGGTGCATGTCTGTGAAATTGTTACAGTTAAACCTATGAAAACTAATTACTTAATAAAAATATTTAATGTTTTGAATTAACTTGTTCACACCAATTATTTCTACCTATTCTTTTCCTACAAACTTTTATTAATTGATTATGCAAACTAATTTTGAAAAGAAACCCATTATGACAATCTTTAAAAGGTCGTCATAGGCTGAGACTTAAAATGAACTTCCTATGTTAATTTATGAGTGGTGAACAACTGAGTTTTAGAGATCCTGAAAACCCAAATAGCACTGAAATAAATTTGAATTATATATTTTGAAATTATATATTTATTTTAATATATACTTGCAACAAATCTTGCTCACCTATCAATTCATGTTTTTTCTCTATACCCAGTATGCTAGCTCTTCCTTGCTGTTGATATATAGAGATAGTGTTTCTGTGTGTAAATATTTCTTTATACTGCCTTTGAATTAATTTGCATAAAAGTTTGCCTTTAATATGTTTGAACCAGGAAAGCATTGAGCACTTTTCTGAGAATGGCTATCTATAGCTTCTACTGCAGCAGTATCTATGGTTTTGTTGGAAGCATTCTCTCATGGCCTCTTCTCTTAGAGCAAGCCTATTCTTTCCAACCTGTTCTTCACTATTCTTGACATTATTCTATTCTCAAAAGCTTAAGCCCAGCTTCTCTATTATGTCCTCTTTCATAAGGTCCTTCATCAAATAATCTTACCTTTCTGTAAAGGCCACATTTCACATGTTTGAGTCTCTATTGGATTTATATTAAGTTATAATTAGCATAAGACAACATCAATGTTAGGGTCATATTTCATTGCTATGAGGATATATTTAGCTGAAATTACTTAAAAGGGAAGGAAGGATTTGATTTGCTTCTAACTTGAGAGGAGGCAGCCCATCATAGTGGGGAATGGATGGTGCAAGTGTGTAGTCCTCATTTTACCATGTTTCCTGAAAGAGGAGTAGAAAGGAGAAAGGGAAATTAAACATCAAACTTTACTCCTGCTCCTCAGTGACATTCTTCGTACAACTAAGGCCTCACCCTCTAAATATTCTACAATCTCCCAAACATTATCAGTATCTGAGTAAAAACTGTTCAAACAGTATTTCTGTCAGGACTCCATGAGGACATTTGGTCAATAAAGTGCAAAAATATTTTATGTATAATAGGATAATGTAGAAAAGTGTCATGAAGCCCTTTAAGTTGGATCTAAGAATGTACTGTTTGAAAAATATATTTTCAAAAACATTAGGCTAGATAGAGGTCATATTACATAGGGTTTATGTATAATATAAGAGTTGGTAAAGAAAGTAATGTTATAAGATAAGAAGAACATATAGTTCTAAGAATACCAGACTTTCCATGTGTGAAATAAAAAGTAGAATGTTTCCCATCCCTTCCAACAACTAAAGTATATTTTGCATGAAGGATAGAAAAATAATTTCAGTAACTTCTATAAAAAGTTGGATCTAATTTTAATATATCTTGAGCTACAAAATCACAGGATAATTGTTATAAACAGAATTGCTTCTAGGACACATGTTATTGAAGATATTGTTTGTGGTGTATGGTGTGTGTGTGTGTGTGTGTGTGTGTGTGTGTGTGTGTGTGTGCGCGCGTGCATGTGCATGTGTGTGTGTGTGTGTATGTGTGTGTATGTGATGCCTCAGGTGGGTATGATTCAAGGAAATGAAATATAATTGCTTCCTGCATTACATTTAAACTCCCATGGAAAACGCCTATGGAGCCTATGTGCCTAGGAGGCTTGTTTTAATTAACCTTAAAGTTTGTGAAGGAAACAAGAAATCCTTGGCACATTTTCAGTTTTGATGTTTGTGTCAGTTTTGATGCTTGTGCCAGAAACACAGCACATTAAATGTCATGTCCTGTCTCTGTTGCAATATCACTAGGTGCATGACTCAGAGAGTATAAATGCCACTTTGAAATATATATTTTGTATATTTCTATATGTTTTCTTATAAATCACTGATAGATGATTAATAAGTTATAAACTATTAGTATATACCAGTCGCCTTTTAAAACTTGTTACCATGAAGGTTCATTGCTTTTAAAGATTAAAGCTTGGCTTTGCTCCTTACTTCATAATTATAGATGATTCTAAGCTCCTCCTAATATTGCTAGAAACTATTGTTGACATGAAACTCCTAGAACTGGCTTTGAAACAGCTAGGTTACCTGTACTCCATTTCTCTGGCTACAGCTCCTCTTGCATCCCTGCAGGCCTGCTGCTGCAAGGGCCAATCAGATGATTTCCCAGATCTCCAAAATCCTGTCTGCTGGTTTGCAGGCAATCCCAGCAGCCCTGATGTCTGCTCTGACCTCTTTGTGATCCATTGTTAATTCCAAACCCAGCAGTGGCAAACTCTATTCTGCTGCTTCTGCACTTCATTTCTGTGTCCACAATTTGTCCTACATTCCTGGAGGTCTGCTGCTGCCCAGAAAAAACAAACAAACAAACAAACAAACAAACAAACAAAGAAAAAACAGAAGCCTGCCACTATCAGGGACCAACAGCTTGAACTGCCCCCACCGAGGACAACTAGCAGTTTGAAGCTAGCAGGGTCTACCAACTCTGCCTGCATCCCTGGAAGCCTGCTACTACTATGGACAAAAGGGTCTACCTGCAATCCCAGAGGCCTGATGACATTAGTGACTACCAACACTACTTGCAGTCCCAGAGGCTTATCCACATCAGGACTACCAGACCTGCCAACATCAATACAAGGGATAACCAGACAACTAAAAGTCTGTATAAGAACACAATAGAGAAAAGCTAGGGCTGGCACCACAAGGTCCCAGTTATTCTACTACAGTAAGCCCTGAATATCCTAACACACCTGAGTTGAAAGAAAATGACTTTAAATGTAATCTTATGAAGACAATTAAGTTCTTTAAATAAGAATGAATAAACCTCTTGAAGAAATGCAGGAAAATACAATGATACAGGTAAAGGCCCTTAAAAAGGAAATAAATAAATATAAAGAAACACAGGAAAATACAATCAAACAGATGAAAGTACTGCATAAAATTGTTCAAGTTATGAAAGTGGAAAGAATGAAAGAAAGAAAGAAAGAAAGAAAGAAAGAAAGAAAGAAAGAAAGAAAGGAAGGAAGAAAAAATACAATTAGGCCATTTGGATATGGAAAACCTAGGACAGAGAATAGGACCCACAGACACAAGCATCACCAAAAGAATAAAAGAGATGGAAAGAGAATCTTAGGCATAGATGTTATCATAGAACAAATAATAAATTGGTCAGAGAAAATGATAAAGCTAAAAACTTTCTAACATAGAACAGGAAATTTGGGACACAATGAAAAGACCAAACCAAAGAGTAGGGGTAGAAGAAAGTGAAGACTCCCACCTTAAAGACTCAGGAAATATCTTCAACACAATCATAGAAGAACATCTCCCTAATGTAAAGAAATGTCTATAAACATACAAGAAGCTTAGAGAACACCAAATAGAGGGAATCAGAACAGGAAATCTTTCACCAACATAATACCCAAACCATTAAGTATACAGAATAAAGAAAGAATATTAAAAGCCTCAAGGGATAAAGGCAAAGCAACATATAAAGGCAATCCCATTAGAATTACACAAGGCTTTTCAAAATAGACTTTAAAAGATAGAATGGCTTGAATAGAGGTCTCAAAGAGATCACAGATGCCAGCCCAGACTTCTATATTCTGCAAAACTTTCAGTCACCACAGACTGAGAAAACAAGATCTATGACAAAACCAAATTTAGCAGTATCTTCCCACTATTCCATCTCTACAGAGTATCCTAGAAGGAAAACTTCAACACAAGGAGAGAAACTGCACCCAAGAAAACAGAAAATAAATAATAACACACCAGCAAATCTAAAAGAAGAGAATCTCATTCTCTCTCTCTCTCTCTCTCTCTCTCTCTCTCTCTCTCTCTCT
>JADRCD010229981.1:0-24819 GCA_019843815.1 Montemys delectorum | reverse complement strand
CTCTCTCTCTCTCTCTCTCTCTCTCTCTCTCTCTCTCTCTCTCTGTCACTCTCTCTCTTTCTCTCTCTCTGTCTCTCTCTTTCTCTTTCTCACACACACACAAACAGACACATACACAATAACATCACCAACATTCAAGTAACAGGAACTAACAGAGTCATTACATCTCTTAACATCAATGATCTCAGTTCCCCAACTAAAAAGACAAAGGCTAATAAATGTAATGCGTAAGTAGGATTCATGCTGCATACAAGAAATAGAGCTTCACAAAACAGACAGCTGTTATCTGAAAGTAAAGGGCTGGGAAAGGTTTTCAAGCAAATGGACTCAAGAAGTAAGCTTAAATAGCTGTTCCAATATTTAATAAAATAAACCTTCAGTGAAATCTAATAGAAAGAGATATTGAATGACACTTTATATTCATCAAAGGAAAAGTCTACCAAGATGACTTCTCAATTTTGAACAACTGTGTCTCAAATGCAAAGGCACCAACATTTGTAAAGGAAACATTACTAAAGCTTAAATCACACATCAAACCCCATACATTAACAGGCGGAGACTTTACCACCTTATTCACACCAATGGAGAGGTCACTGAGACTGAAACTAAGCAGAGAATAAGGAAGCTAACAGAGGCTATAAATCAAATGGACTTAACAGATAATTATAGAACATTTCACCCAAACACAAATGAATATACTTTCTTCTCAGCACCTCATGGAACCTTCCCTAAAATCTACCATATACTCAGTCATAAAGCAAGTCTGAGCAGATTAATGAACATTGAAATAATCCCTTGTATCCTCTAAGCCCACCACGGATTAAAGCTCTACTTCCACAACAACAGAAACAGCAGAAAGCATATACACTCATGGAAGCTGAACAATACTCTACTCACTGGTCAGCACTTACTCAACGAAAATGAAGACACAACATACCAAAATGGGGCACAATAAAAGCAGTGCTGAGGTCAAAGTTCATGACACTAAGTGCCTGCATAAAGAAATTGGAAAGTTCTCATACTAACAATTTCGAAGTATACCTGAAACTTCTAAAATTTAAAAAAGAAGAAAAGAAGAGAGAAAAAGAAGAAACAAGCATGCTGGAGAGGAATAGATGGCTGGAAATAATCAAACTCAGGGCTGAAATCAACCAATTAGAAACAAGGAAAACCATACAGTGAATCAACAAAACAAACCCCAGGGGGGGACCTTGCTTAACCTCTAGATATGGTCTCTACAGTTAGCCTTCCTCTTTGTTGAACATATTAGTTAATCTCATCCCTAATGGGCCCTGGGAGCCCTTTGCTTTCCTGACATCTGGGACTTTCTGATAGCTACCCCTAGTTCCCCACCCACGCATTTCCAAATTTTTAACCCAGATTTGCTCCTGTCTACAGAAAATACAGGGACAAAGTGTAGAGCAGAGACTGAAGGAAAGGCCATCCAGAGACTGATCCATCTGGAGATCCATCCTATATACAGACACCAAACCCAGACACTATTGCTGTTGCCAAAGTGCTTGCTGACAGGAGCCTGATAGAGCTGTCTCCTGAGGTGCTCTGTCAGAGCCTGACAAACACAGATGCTGATTCTGACAGCCAACTATTTGACTGAGCACAGGGACCCTGATGGAGGAGATAGGGAAAGGACTGAAGGAGCTGAAGGGGTTTGCATTGCTCTAGCTACATATGTAGCAGAGAATGGCCTTATCTGGTATCAATGGGAGGAGAGGCCCTTTGTCCTATGACTGTTGGATGCCCCAGTGTAGGGAAATGCCAGGGTTGTGAGGTATAAATGGGTGGGTAGGTGGGGGAACACCCTGATAGAAGCAAGGGGAGAGAGGATAGGATAGGGGGTCTGTGGTGGGAAAACTGGGAAAGGGGATAACATTTGAAATGTATATAAATAAAATATCCAATAAAACAAAACAAAACAAAAAACTGGTATTCTGAGAAAATCAAAATGATAGAAAAAGATATAGCCAAATTAACTAAAAGACAGAGAGACAGGATCCAAATTAACAAAATTAGAAATCCTAAGCGAGACATAACAACTGGAACCGAGGAAATAAAAGAAATCACTAGATCTTACTTCCAAAGCCTGTACCATACAAAAATGGAAAATATTAATGAAATGGATGATTTTCTTGATAGTTACCACTTCTCAATTTAAATCAAGATCAGGTAAACTATATAAAGTGGTCATAACTCCTAAGGAAATAGAAGCAGTCATTAAAAAACTTCCAACCAACCAAAGCCCAGGGCCACATGGTTTTAGTGCAGAATTCCACCAGACTTTTAAAGAAGAACAAATAACAATACTCCTTAAACTATTCTAAAAAATAGAAACAGAAGGAACACTGGCAAACTCAGTCTATAAGGCCACAGCCACCCTGATCCCTAAACACACAAAGGGTCAATAAAGAAAGGGAACCTCAGACCCATTTATCTTATGAATATTGATGCTAAAATAGTTAAATACTTACAAACAAAATCCAGGAATACATCAAAGATATCATCCATCAAAATCAAGTAGGCTTCATTCCAGAGATCCAGGAATGGTTCAATATACAAAAATCCATCAACATATTCCACCATATAAACAAACTGAAAGAAAAAAAATGACAAGATCATCTCATTAGATGCTTTGAACAAGATTCAACACCCCTTCGTGTTAAAAGTATTGGAGCGTTCAGGACACACAGTAAAGGCAATATAAGAAAGACAATAGGCAACATCAAATTAAATGAAAATAAAACATAAAGCAATTCCATTAAAATCAGGGACACTAAATGATTTTTTACTCTCTTCCACATCTCTTCTCTGAAATCCTAGCTAGTGCAATAAGACAACTAAAGAAGAGCAACAGGATATAAAGTGAAAATGAAGAAGTCAACATATTGCTATTTGCAGATGATAGGATAGTATGCATAAATGACCCCAAAAATTCTACCAGAAAACTCATACAACTGATAAAAACTTTCAGAAAAGTGGCTGGATACAAAATTAAGTCAAATAAATCAGTAGCCCTCCTTTATATAAGCAATAAACGACGTGAGAAAGAAATTATGGAGGCAATGCCCTCCATAATAACTACAGATAATATAAAATATCTTGATGTAACTCTAACCAAGCAAGTAAATACTTGTATGATAAGAACTTTAAAAAGTCTGTAAAAAACAAAACAAACAAACAAAAAAACTGAAGAAGACAATGGAAAATGGGAAGGTCTCCATTCTCATGGATAGGTTACATTAACGTAGTGAAAATTTCCATCTTACCAAACGCAATCTACAGATTCAATGCAATTCCCATCAAAATTATATCACAATTCTTTATAGACCTTGAAAGAACAGTTCTCAACTTTATATGGAAAAACTAAAACTAAGCAAAATGAACAACAACAAAACAAAACCAAAAATCAGACAGACAAACAAACAAACAAAAACCCTAATGTTAGCTAAAACAAACCTATACTAAAAAAGAACTTCTGAAAGTATCACTATTCCTGAATTCAAGATGTACTACAGAGTAATAGTAATAAAAAAGTGCATAGTATTGGTATAGAAACAGACAATTTGATCAATGGAATTGAATTAAGGGTCCAGAAATTAACCTACACACCTACAGACTCTAGACTTTGGACAAAGAATTGAAAATTAAAAAATATAAAAGGGAGAGCATATTTTAAAAATTATACGTGTCTAACTGGGTGTATGCTTGTAGAAGAAGGCAAATAGATCCACATTTATCTCCCTGCAAAACACTCATGTCCAAGTTGATCACAGATCTCAAATTAAAACCTGAAATATTAAATCTACTGGAACAGAGTGTGGAGAATAGCCTTGAACTCATTGGTACAGGAGACAGATACGTTTAGGCACAAAGATCAACATTTAATAAATAGGATCTCATGAAATTGAAAAGTGTCTATAAGTTAAAGGACACCATCAATAGTATATAAAGACAGGCTACAGATTGGGAAAACATTTTCACCAACCCTGCATCTGACAGAGAGCTAATATCCAAAATTTATAAATAACTTAAGACATTATGCACCAGCAACTCAAATAACCCAATTAAAACATGGACACAGCCAGGCAGTGGCGCATGCCTTTAATCCCAGCACTTGGGAGCCAGAGGCAGGTGGATCTCTGAGTTCGAGGCCAGTCTGGTCTACAGAGTGAGTTCCAGGACAGCCAGGGCTGCACAGAGAAACCCTGTCTCAAAAACAAAACAAAACAAAACAAAACAACAACAAAAACATGGACACAGTGCTAAACAGAGAATTCGCAGCACAGGTGTAGGGTAGTTGGATGTGAAAGGTGTCCTGGTTCCCAGTTGAACTAAGGCTAGAAACCTCGGTGACCCTGAAGGGACTTTATGCATTTTGTCTGTTTCTGGGACAAGGTCGAAGCCCTCCATAGATTTGTGGCCATCAGTAACTCAGTCACATAAGGGCAATGCCCCAAGCCACTCCACATGCAGAGAAAGTGACCATAGGTCATGTAGCCTCAAGACAGATCTCCATTTTAATGACCTATCTAAAGGCCTAGAGGACTTAGCCAATGAACTCTACTTCCCAGACACTCCTGCCTGCAAAAGGTATTTAACCTTAGACCCACCCTGAGAAGTGGGCTAAGGTTGTACTCATCCACTTTCTGCCATGACAATAAATGCCTTAAAACTATGGACTGCCTCTTTTCACAGGGATCTGCCATGGGGAGCCATGGAGAAGGCTTTTGCCTATAAAGCCACTGTTAAATCTCCTGTAGAAGGCCTCTCTGTGCTCCCAGCCATGACTGAAAAAGCCAAATCCAAGCCATCAACCCAAGGACTCTCCCCTGTGGGACCAACTAGAGCTCCCATTTTCCCCCAGACCTGGGCTAGATCCAGCCTGCAGCCCCCTCTCTGTTCTTAGCTCTTCCATAGCACCCAGCAGTGCTTGGGTGTCCAAGAGCCTGAGAACCAGATGCCACTGTCCTCCATACTGCTGAGCCAGCTCCAGCAGTCCTGCACCTCAGACTGGGTTTTCCCACCCAAGATCGATGTCTCAAAGATGCTCTATGGCCTGACACCTGCGTGGCGACAACATGTGGTAAGCATGGACAAAACTTCCCATGTCCTGACTCCTGGAGTGGCTGAGGCCTGTGGCAGAGCAGATGCAAGACTCGTAACCCTACATAGAGAAATCTATAATGTCCAAGAAATATGTAAAGTAATCTTCAACTTGCTTAGTCATCAGGGAAATGCAAATCAAAACAACTCTGAAGTTTCACCTCACATCCATCATAAAAGCTAAGACCAAAACCTCAAGGAACAGCATATAGAATAAGAAAAATATTTCTCAATTGCTGGTGAGAGTGCAAACTTGTAAAACCACTCTGGAAATCAAATGGCAGTTTCTTAGAAAATTGTGAATTTTTCTACCTAAAAAACCATTTATACCATTCTTGGGCTTATATTTAACAAATGTTCCACCATCCCACAAGTACGCATGCTCATCTGTGTTCATAGCAGCTTTATTTGAAATAACCAGAAACTGGAGACGTCTCTTAACTGAAGAATGGATAAACAAAACATGGTTCATTTACACAGTGTAATACAATTCAGCTATTACAAACTAGGATATCACAAACTTTGCAGATGAACAGAGAAAATTTCTTATTGAGGTAACCCAGGCCCCAAAAGTCATGTAATGTACCACATGTTTGTATATTAGCCATGAAGTACATGATAACCATGATAAAATCTATAGACCCAAGGATGCCAAATAACAAGAAGGCCCCCAGGAGTTCTGGCTGAATCTTCCCCAGAATGGGAAATAAAATGATATCCGAGGTGGATGGAGGGAGATAACTGAGTAGAAGAGTGAGGGGGAGTATTGGACTGGGGGATCAGATATAGGGAAAGCAGGGGAGAGAGAATGGAAATTGGCAGTGGGAGAGGGGGTGGTATCCCTAGGACATGCCAGAAACCTGGGACTTGGACAGGTCTCAGAATGGCTATGGGGTGACTCTAGCTTAAACTCCTAGTAATGGAGTCTGAAGTGGCCACTTCCTGAAGTCAGGCAGAACTCCTAGTGCAGGGATAATAACAGCAACCCATCCATAAAAACTCAGATCTAAAATGTATCCTGCCTACAAGATGTACAGGGACTAAGATAGATCAGAGGCAGAGGGAATGGCCAAACAATGACTGATCTAAATTGAGACCCATCCCATGATCAAGCACCAGTCCCTGACACTATTAATGACACTCTGTTATGCTTACAGATAGGATCCTAAAATAACTCTTTTCTTACAGGCTCCACCCAAAATAGATGCAGATGTGCTAACATCCAAACAGACATAGCTCACAAAGTCTTATGGAAGAGTCTGGGGAAGCATTGAGGGACCCAAAAAGAATAGGGACTCCACAGGAAGACTAACAGAGTCAACTAACCTGGACCTTTGGTGGCTCTCAGGGACTGAACAACCAAGCAGAGAGTAATCATGGGCTAGACCTAGGCCCTTACACATATGTAGCAGCAGCTTGGTCTTCCTGCAGGTCCCCTAATTTATTGCCTTCCTGTAGATCTCCTTCCCCTAACTGGCCTCCTTATTGGGCTTTAATGAAAGAGAATGTACCTAATGCTGCAGTGACTGAGATGCAGGGGGTGAGGGGTGGGGGTGGGGGAGAGAAGTGGGGAGGGCTCATAAGGAGGAGGGTGTCTTCTCCTTCATAGAGGAGAAGAGGAAGGGTTAATGGAAGGAGTAGCTTCGAGAAGGGGGACTGAGAGAATGGAGGTCTGATATTCTGATATAATGTGAATTAAAAATACAATTTTTTAAAAATAGAGAAAAAAAACATCAAATTATACCAATATAACTGGATTGCCAATGATTAAAGATTCCTGATTTGACTCCTGGGAGGAAAAAAGGAAGTAAATTTACCTCCATTTCTGCCTTTTGTTTTTATAGTATTCAGCACCATTCTCTTTTTAATATTTTATGGTGCATGCCAGTTGTACAAAATAATAGGTTTCACCAGGACATTCTCATCCAGGATTATTAGACATTTAACCATTCACTACTTTTTTACTTTTCATAGCTCTCTTTCTCTTAGTTCATTTCTTCCTCTCAGAGTTCCATTTCTAATTTCATGACTTATACAAAAACATTAGGAGATATGAGAAACATATGAGAAAACATTAGGAGATATGAGAACATATGAGAAAAGATAGTGCCTTCTAATTTCAAAACTATTTCTATCTTTGCAACTTGGATGTTAGATACTGGCTGTCATTCACTTGTCTATTATTCCCTTCTTTCTTTCACCAATACTTTTTGGTTTTGGTTTAATCTTTTAGAACAACAAAAACAGAATTTCATATCATTTATGACTCTTTATCTGTCAATTGATCCATTCATTCATCTAAGCCCCTAACTATTCTATCTGTGAATGGATGGTTTATCAAAAGTCATACTTAACTTATCTATCTAAGTCTAGGAAGTTCTTAAAGATTGACTCACACATCAGACAGCCAAGTCCGAAGTATGCAGTGTAGGAGACCAGGCTAAAACTCTAACCAGTTAATAGTGTACTCTTGAAACTAAGTTCTCTCTAAAACCTTAGTTTAACAGCTTGTAGCTAATGGAAAAAAGGGCATCTTCATTATACAGAGTAATATATCTGACTTAAAGTCAACTAATCAACCTAGTATGGGAGCCAACCACATATATAATATGCCTTCATGACAACAATTAGATTCTTGCTTACTTATACAATAGGGTGCCATATTCTCACCAGGTTGTCATCCAAAACAACCTACCACACTTATGCTTCTAATGATAATTAATGTACCTCTCCATCCAATATCCCAACATTATAGATGATCACATATTAAGAAGGCTAAATTCCATAAGACAATTTATAAAGACATATTGACTAATTTAATTAATGATATTTCCCTCTACCATCTGTAGCAAAGAAGTACTTCATCATTTTTATGGTCATTTTAATTGTTTAAAATAGTCACCAATTTATGTTTTATTTGTTGTCAATGCATTTATACTAAAATAATTTTCATATAACTTTGAAAATTTATTATGAAAACAAAATGCTGTAAAAATTTCCTAAAATCTCTGCATACCCACACATAAACACAGTTTAAGTTTAGTTAACCTATAATGGAGCAACAATGCCTTATAGACAACATATTCTAACAATTGCCTATGTTACAGTGCCAGGTACAGGATACTTCTTTTGATGTTGGCTAGTAATACCTTATAGAACCCCAACATTGCCAGATATTGCCAATGATCATGGCATGCTCCAGAACTTCATAGTAAAAGCTTATTGCTGAAGATAGCCTGTACTTGGTTCATAGAATATGGAGAAATATGGCCGGTACTAACCTAGAAGCTTCATCCCTACTGGCTAGCTTTTACAGTCCTGAAATATGCTATCCACCTTACTAATATATGAACCCCTTGAGAGCCACAGTGACAAGCAGCCTGACAAAATATGAACCCCAGTATAATAGTGCCATGAATATCATCAGAGTAATTAAATTCTCTAATTAGTTCATTATTTTCTTTTTTAATTCTAAACTATTTAAATAATAATCTTTATTTGTACCACACACTCTACATGATGTACTATTCAAGTAGAAATCTCATCACAGTTTTTCAAATGTAAATGTAAATATGAATGATTCCTTCTTCTAAGGAGTTACATTGAATACACACTGAGTTGCGTTTTAAACTATTGGGTAATTCACAAAGTGTCCCAACTAGTTTTCTTTTCTTTTCTTTTGTTTTTATTTGTTTATTTACTTATTTACACTTCAGATTTTATTCCCCTCCTGGTCCACTCTCCAACTGTTCCACATCCCATCTTCCTTCTCGAGGCCCCCTATCTCCACGAGGATGTCCCCAATCCCCAACCCACACCCCATCAGACCTCTAAACTACTTGGGGCCTCCAGTCTCTTCAGGGTTAGGCACATTTCTCTGAATGAACCCAGACCCAGCAGCCCTCTGCTGTATATGTGTTGGGGTCCTCATATCAACTTGTGTATTCTGCGTGGTTGGTGGTCTAGTATTTGAGAGATCTCAGGGATCCAGGTTAATTGAGACTGCTGTGTCTTAATTGGTATTGGGGGAGGAAAAGGAGTAAAGCTCTGAGAGCCTGCCGAAAGAATGGAAACAGGCAACCTTGGAAGATAGGAGGTTGGGTGGATCCTCCAGAATGTCCTAGAGACATGAGAGGTGAGAAACTCTCAGGACTCAAAGGGAGGGACCTTAGATGAAATGCCCTACAGTGGGGAGAGGGAACTTGTAGAGCCCACCTCCAGCAGAAAGACAGAACATGAAGTGAAGAATGGGGTTGCCATCCTACAGTCAAAACTGTGACTGATCTGTAATTGTTCCTGTCTGAAATAACTGCAGGGATCGAAATGGAGAGGAGACTGAGGAAAATAATGTCCAATAACAGGCCCAAAGTGGGATCCAGCTCAAGGGGAGTCCCCAACGCCTGACACTACTGAGGCTATGGAGTATTGACAAAAAGGGATTTATCATGACTGCCCTCTGAAAGACACAACAAGAAGCTGAAAGAGTCAGATTCAGATATTTGCACCCAACCAATGGACAAAAGCTACTGACCCCTGTAGTTGAATTAGGGAAAATCTAGAAGAAGCTGAGGAGGAGGGTGACCATGTAGGAAGACCATGTAGCAGTCTCAATTAGTTCATTATTTTCAGAATACAAATTTATGGAAGATTTTCACATGCAAATATTCTTTCATTTAGAGAACGAATAGTTGTCACTTTTGTGGATATTGGAATAACTCACTGTTTATGTGTTACATAGTTATTAATGTGTAGAAATCTAATGAGCCATAATTTCTCTGGTAGAATTTCACCATAGCAAGACAAATTTAATAATGAAACTATAGCTCTCTACAAGTATAACATGTTTATTTTCTTGCTCATTTATTTTCTTATGTATTTATTGAGACAATTTCTGATATGTATTCCAGAATGGTGTGTAACTCCTAATAAAGCATAGGGTGGTATAGAGCAGCAGTATTCCTCCTATGGACTACCATACTTGGCTACTATGTTTCTAACATACTATCATTCTTCCTTCTTTTCCAGTGAACTAGTCTCTTAAATCTAACATTATTCAGAATATTCGAATTCCTTTTTAATTATTTGCTTGTCTACATTTGTGTGACTCATAGGAAATAATTAAAATTATAGTTTAAAATATTTAATCTAGAAATAATTTTGTACTTAACTGATAATCGTGGTGGCACAGATTACATTTGTACAGTATTTACATTAAAAGGAGAATTCATATACAGTAATCTGTTTCACTCATGAATAACATATGAGTTAAGTCCTAATAATGACTTTAAGAAAGAAAAGCAATGTTTTATGTATCATCATCATAATCATCATTATCATCATCATTACTATTACTATTACTCTTAGTATTTTGGCCATGAGGGCACTATCACCTTATCTTTTCAGTTTAAATAATAGAAGTAACCAATGTTGTAAAATTGAACTTGTGTTGAAAATCTTAATTATGGGTTATAGAAAAATGCAGTATTTTGGTAATAGTTCATGGACAACTGAAAGAAGAAATTGCAAGAATATAGATCTCTTGTTTTATCTAACATATCAAAAATCAAATACAAACTTTATTTACTTCGGTGTCAATAAACTATGAAGTTCTTAGCCTGTATCATCCTTTGACATGTGCTTTGAATCAGTATCTAGGTAATTTACCTCAGTTGAATTGCCTTGGTACTCTGTGATTTAGTTTTCTTTCTTCACTTTCCACACATGAAATTTGTGGAACAGATGTCTCATCTACATTTTTTTTCTGCTCACCAGAACCTACCGGTTTTATGCTTAATTTGATTCATAGATATCCCCACTCCACTCCCAAAAAAATCGTTAGTGAATACAATCAAGCTATGGGCTTCAAACTTCAACTCCATTACACTAAAATGTTACTGATTTGTTTCCGAGGTCCAAATAAACTATTTATGAAAGTATAAATTCTAGTAGATATTAAGCTGTAAAAAATGATAGAGATAAAGGTTAATACCCTGAACTATCTAATTAGCTCCCAATTGAATATCACGTTATCACATTAACCCAGAGAGTAATTATGCTAGCTTTCCACTCAGCCTGGTATGGCATTTGCTGATAGTAATGACATAGACCTAAACACAGCTCTATGATGCTTCTGCGTCATTGCTCTCTTATTTTCTCAGCTGCATGTATTACTTTCCTGAAACCTATCTTTATACATAATTTGTGGTGATCTATTCAGAGAAAATATACTACTGTAATTTGACCCCTTCTCTCTCTCTCTCTCTCTCTCTCTCTCTCTCTCTCTCTCTCTCTCTCTCTCTCTCTCTCTCTTAGGTATTACTTGATAGCTACCCTCCCTTAAAATGAAAACAAACAAAAACAACAACAAAAACTGTGTCCCAGTAGAAACCAGAACATGGAATCTCCTGTATTTTTGCTAATTGGAAGAAATCAATGTTTGTTCACAAGTAAATTTGTTACTTACTATGATGACTATCTTCTGAAGTATAAGCTTTATTATGTTTGGCTGTTGTTTTAAATCTGAAATGCTGCCATTTAATGTTCAATTTGATGCATATTGACAAATGCTTATGATCATGTACTTGCTACTACATTCAAAATACAAAATACTAAGTAATAAAGATGATCTATCATGCCACTTTATAATAAACTCAGCTTGCTCATACTCAGACAACTTTTGTACTTTTAAAAGTTTAAAAAAGTTCACATTAATTTAATCAATAATTAATCAATTAATTAATCAATAATTTAAAACTAATTTTATTGAATTATCAGTTATTTTAAGGCTATCCTAGAACACTGAATACCAAATTGATTACTGGCCCTTAAATGTATACCAAAACATTTTATAATGAATCAAGTCATTTATATAACAATATTTATGTATCTAGTCAATACTGAATAAGTTCCTGAACAATCTTCCCTCTTGGGAATGAGTCATTTAATTATTTATATCCAAGTAATTTTGTGTTTTTTCTACATGCCTGATATTTTTTAAATATTAAGGCAATAAGTAATACCTTAAAATATCCATCAAAATTACAGCCAATGGATTTTAAGATTTGTTCATAGTCTCCTATCAAAAAGAAATAGTGAATGTTTAGAATTCCTAGGCTATAATTGATTTTTAATGAAAATTGGCACATTGACGTGGAGATATTCTTAAATTCTCACTGCTTCAGGCATCATCAAGAATGAAGTGTCCGAGTTATTTAGTAATCATCTCAATGTACTTATATTTTCAAATTTATCTTTAGTTTTTGCTCTAAGAAGCAGGGTGTCTACTCTTAATTCAACAAATAACTTCTTATAAAATGCAGAAGTCTTTCAACTATATTGGATCACCTTACTGTACTTAGTTTTATTCAATGTGCATAGCTTAATTGCAGTTTTATAGTAATATGTGTTGTACACTTGTCTGTTTTGTTCCTTTGTATTTTATAAGATTTGACAGGTAAAACAGCTTTCTGTGTATGAATATTTAACAACATTTTTCTCAATCTGTGCTTTGCTTCAAATCCTTTCCCATAAACTACGTTTAGAGCAGTTATTAAATCAGTGAAGAGCAAAAAGTGATGAATTGTCTTATATTCATTTTATCAGAAAAGTCTACATGCTATCTACAGAGGGTAGTTAAATAGTAGCAGGGATATAATTTAAAATGTTTTCCCTTGTAACTCTTTAAGTGTCACTCCTTTCTCCTGAACTCTGCTTTCCATGAGTATTCTATAACCATTTATGTTGTGGTCATCCATTACAACAGTGAAAACTGACATTTTCCTTTTTTCTGGGATTTTAGTGACCTTATAACATCCAAGGTATAATTTGTATTTTATTTACCATGCTTGAGTAAATTAAAAAATTTCCAACCAAAGTATACACTTAATATCTTTCAAAATTTTCAGGTATTTCTAAAACTATTGTTTGTTCAAAATACTTTTCAGTACCAATTTTTGTAAAAATTAAAAATACTCATATATCAGTCCATTGATATAGTTGGTTCTACAGGAGGTAAGAATTTTTTTTCTTGCCGGGTAGTGGTGGCACACGTCTTTAATCCCAGCATTTGGGAGGCAGAAGCAGGTGGATTTCGGAGTTCGAGGCCAGCCTGGTCTACAGAGTGAGTTCCAGGACAGCCAGAGCTACACAGAGAAACCCTGTCTCAAAAAACCAAAACAAACAAACAAAAAAACCAACAAAACAAAACAAAACAAAACAAAACTTTTTTTCTTAATATTCCCCTTTTTCAGTTTAGTAGAAGTGGAAACAGAAATTAGAGAAGCCTATGTGAAATCCAAGATATTTATATGGTGAACCCATAACTAAGCAATATCGTTTAGAGCAGAAATACTGCATTTCATTCTTAGCATACATCTTTACTAGAATTTGTGACAGACATAAGTACATTGACCATGATGAGGGAATATCTATATCTCTGTTGCCATGGTTTCTTTATTTATGTCTATTATGTAACAGTAGAGTGTACAAATAATATAGCTCATAGCTGTATATCCTTTTTCATATTTACTTATCCATGGTATTCATTTCTAGATTCTAACCATAATTAACTATCAATGATCTAAGTGTATGTCGATGTTTATTTTACATGTTGTTTTCATTTTGTCTTAGTTGTTTTTATGTTGCTGGGCTAAAATCATCTATGAAAAGCAACTTAAAAGAGAGAGGATTATTTTGGCTTCCCATTCCAGAGGGACGGTATATAGTGACATGGAAAACATACCTGAAGGCAGGAAGAACACAGTGGCAAAAGCACACTACAACCACAATGAGGAAGTAGAAAGACAGCAGAAGTTTGGCCAAGCTTCAAAGCTGCAAAATCCATCTGCAGTGACCTACATCCTCCAGGAGGTTCTATCTCTTAAAAGTTTCACAACATTCCCTTCAAAGCACCACCAACTGGGGCCCGAATGTTAATATATGACCTGAGGCATGACAATTTACAGTAAAAGCACAACATATGTGTCTTCTTTTAATAAGGTACATTGTAGCCACAAGTGCACCGGAACTAATTTTCAAATAAAATAATTACTTCTCATGGAACACCTAGCCTATCTTCTAAAAGTTATGGGTTTCAATTGTGACTTTATACCAAAATTTAATAAGAATAGTCCATGAACTCAATTTCTCCCACAGATATCTTTATCATTTTTTGATCTCTTGGATCATAAGTATTTTCTGAGTGGGCAGCAGGCATCTTATTGTGGGTCTGAAGGCTTCTCTTGAAACAGGGATGTGTGGAAGCAGGTAGATTGCATAGGCAATTATAAACAACTTGGTAGTTTAACATTTGTGTTTGTTTTGCACATCTGAAGATTTTCAAATTTAATTTTTTTTTCTGCTTATGAAGGACCCAGATTTCTACTAGGTGTGTTAAAAAAGATTTTATTCTGTCATCCATACCATAGGGCTCCTGAAAACATATCATACAGTTTATTTCCACTTTTTCTGACAAATATATTCTGCTAGGCTATGTCTATCAAATATACATGATACTTATATGGTGAATAATGATACGTCTATGTCATTTAGAGAGCAGAAATACTAAATTTCTTGAAGAATACATGTTTAGCATGCATCAATACTAGACTATTAAGAGTTTATGTCAGATGTAGTTATAGTGGCCTTGGTGAGGCAGCCATTGTTTCTCTGTTCATATTACTCTTGTGTAACAGGAGACTGCCTAAGAGTAGAGCACATGGCTGTATGTGTATGGAGGGGTAGCTTCTGAGGCTACCAGGAAACAAAACCTCAAAGCAAAGTCGCTGATTCTCTGGTTCTCCACAGCACCTTACTGGGGAGTAGATCGAAATATTGAAGCAGCATGTAGTACAATTTCCATATCCTGAAGGCTTCTTTCCCTTTTTTATATTTTTATTTATTCTTTAATCTTTTTTATTGTCCAGACTTTATCTCCCTCCTGGTTCTCCCTCAGAATGTTCCACATCCCATACCTCTTCTCCCTGCAACCTTCCACCACCACCACCTCACCAGACTTCCCCACTCCCTGGGGCCTCAACTCTCTTGGGGGTTAGGTGCATGTTTTCTGACTGAGTCTAAACCCACCAGCCCTCTGCTGCATAAGTGTTGGGGGCTCATATTGGCTGGTGTATATTGCTGGTTGGTGGCTTAGTGTCTGAGAGATCTCAGTGCCCAAGCTAGTTGAGATTGCTCATTTTCATAAAGGGCCACCCTCCTCCTCAGCTTCTTCCAACCTTTCCTTAATTCAATCTCAGGGGTCAGTAGCTTCTGTCCCTTGGTTGTTTAGGTGTAAATATCTGCATCTGACTATTTCAGTTGCTTGTTGGGTCTTTTGGAGGCAGTCACGATAGGCCCCTTTTTGTGAGCACACCATAGCATCAGCAATAGGGACAGGCCTTGGAGCCTCCCCTTGAGCTGGATCCCAATTTGAGCCTGTTACTGGACCTCTTTTTCCTTAAGCTCCTTTCCATTTTTGTTACTGCGGTTCTTTCTGACAGGAATAATTCTGGGTCTAAATTTTTGACTGTGGGATGACAAACCCATTTCTCGACTTGTGTTTGTATTGGAGGTAGGCTCTACAAGTTCCCTTTCTTCACTGTAGGGCATTTCATCTAAGGTTCCTTCCATTGAGTCCTGAGAGTCTCTTACCTCCCAGATCTCTGATACATTCTAGAGGGCCTCTTCCCTTACCTCCTACCTCCCAAGGTTGCCTGTTTCTATTCTTTCTGCTGGCCCTCAGGGCTTCAATCCTGTTCCTCCCATCCAACAACTGATCATGTTCTCCTCTTCCCCTTCCTGTCTCCTTTCCCACCCTGGTTCCTCCTTCCCTTCCCCTCCTGGGATTGCTTTCTTCTCCCTCCTAAGTGGGATTGAGAAGTACTCGCTTGGGCCCTTTGGCTTGTTAACCTTTTTGAGTTCTGTGGATTGTATCCTGGGTATTCGGTACTTTTTTTTTTGGCTAATATCCACTTATTAGTGAGTACATACCATGCATGTCCTTTTGGGTCTAAATTACCTTCCTCAGGATGATATTTCTAGGTCCATCCATTTGCCTGTAAAATTCATGATGGATACAGAAAATGTGGTTCATTTACACCATGGAATACTACTGAGCTATTAAGAACGAGGGCATCATGAGATTCTTTCCTTTTCCCTTCCCTGTTTTATTTCTCCTCCTCTTCTTCCTTCTCCTCCTCTTCCTCTCCTGTCTCCTCTTCTTCCCCTCCCTCTTCTTCCCCCTCCTCTTTCTTCTCTTCTTTCTCTTCTCTCTCCTCTGCTTTGTATCAGTTCAGTTACCAGTAGCTCAAAGAATCCTCAGAGAGAAAGTACCAAAGTAAAGGTTTGTGTGATGTTATATTATTTTGGAAATATAATTGCAGGAAAAAGGAGGACAGAGAAAATTCGTGTAGGAGAATAAGACAGATTTAGATGGGTTCTTTATAATTAGGCTGTCACCTAGAATTGTTTAACCTTGTTTAATACTTAATGCTACTTTGTTTAAACTTGAGACAAACTTCTGATAGACCATATAAAAGCTACAAATGATTGTATTTATGGGTCATACATGCAAGGAGAGTAAAGAGGATAAGCCCACAAAACTTCTATGTACAGGCTCCTGTACCACTCTGCAAATTTTTTCCTCAATGATACATTAAACATTTGCACATGAATTTGCCACAAACGGGTTTGTATGGCATGTGTTTCCACTATTGGAAATCCACTAAGCAGGAGACAGGGGTCCAGTGTGGTATTAGGGACCCTTCGCTACTGTCGGTGTGAGTTCTGTTGAAGCCCACATTTCAGCTTCTTGACCAACACTGAAAAGATAAAGTATACTATAAGAAACATCCTCTGTTCACAGTGAAATGTAAATAAAGTCCAATTTGCTCACTGAAAAAGTGGGGTGGGTGGGTTGAGCAGAAAGTTTTTTAAGAACCAAAATATCAGCCAGGCAGTGGTGGCGCACGCCTTCAATCCCAGCACTTGGGAGGCAGAGGCAGGTGGATTTCTGAGTTTGAGGCCAGCCTGGTCTACAGAATGAGTTCCAGGGCAGCCAGGGCTACACAGAGAAACCATGTCTCAAAAAACAATAACAACAACAACAACAAAAAAAAACCAACCAACTAACCAACCAAACAAAAAAGAACCAAAATATCAGGGAGTTTGCTGTTGGATTGTGCCTTCTGGTACCATCAGAAGATTCACCCATAAAGTCTTAACAACATGACTGTTCAAACATAAGCTGAGCAAGGAAACCAATGTATGTGTGAAACATGATAGGGGAGATCCTATGAGACTTGCATCCAACACAAAGAACTACCAGCAATTGAAGAAAGCCAGGAGTGAGAAAGATAGCCCTTCCCAGTAAGAGCATACCAATTGTTTGTCCAGTGCCAAATGGTCATCCCAGACAATATATGTACAACTACCATTAAAAAGAACAAGAGGGTTTATAAACAAGAACATATATGTATATACAGACAAATACAAATATATATTCAGTAACAATTAATGAAGAAAGAGAACATGAATTTGAGGAGAGTGAGAAGAGGATATGGGAACTTTTGAAGGAAGGAAAAAGAAGTAAGAAATGAAATTAAACTATAATCTAAAACAATAAAGATAAATAAAGCAAACATGTTTCTGAATATGCTCACACAAACCTCATGACCCCTATTCTGTGAAAAATGAAAATGCCAAAACTTCTTTTGAACATATTAATAATAACATATTTCTTATCTACAAAACAATATGGTAAGATCACACAGAAAATAACAGTGGTTCAAAGTGGTGGTCTGTTTTTCTGTGTGCTAGATATGGTTTTGAAGAAGATTTGCCATGTCAGATGCCAGAGTCAGAAAATTCTCTTTCATATTACGTTTACTTTCTTTCCATTGGGTAATTTGATTTTCTTTTAAACATTTAACCCTAAAGTTATTTTGTATAGTCTTCATTTTTAGCGTGATATGCCCCAAAAGGCTTTTTTTTTTGTTAAAACAGTCTGTGTCTCTTCTCTTTCTTTTTTCTTACTTGGATATTTATGTAGTTACATTTCAAATGTTATCCCTTTGCCCAGTTTCCCCTCTGGATCTCCCCTCTCCCACCCCTACCTGATACCATGAGAATGCTCCCCCTCTCACCCACCCTCTCCCACCTCACAGTCCTGGCATTCTCCTACACTAGGGAATTGAGTCTTCTTCACAAGACCAAGGACTTCTCCTCCTATTGATGCCAGACAATGCCATCCTCTGCTACATATGTAGCTGGAGTCATGGGTCCTGCCGACAGTCTGTGTCTCTTCCTGTTCATTCTCAGGATATGTTCTCTACTCCAGCCAACATTTTCTTAATTGTCCTTAAGGTCTCCACCATCTTTCCCAGTAACTTTAACTGCTGCTTCCCTCCCTGCACAACAGCTCTTACTATTTTCTCCCTCTTCTGTCCTCCAGATAAGACATCATGCCTCTACTGTATTGTTTCCTCACATTTAATAATATCAACATAAGAAATACCTGACTTAGAATATGATTTATAGTCAATGAAATACAGATACCTATAAAACTCAAATATGTAAGTTAATTTCCTGTTCAGTCCTACACACTATAGGGTGTAATTTCACACAGCTATAGCTTTTTAAGTAAAACTCCCTGATAGAGTGGACCTTCTGAGTTCCTCATTTTCATCCCTTGCATTTTTATGGAAAAGAATGGTTCTCAAAATGTAATTAGTTTTGCTGCCCTCATGTGGAATTAGAAAAGTAAACATTGACTTTGAATGCAATTCTAAATTTTATAATAATAAACAGTCTCCTAGTTTTAAATATTTTCTTTTATACTTATTTATGTGCATATGTTCTATTGGTATAACAGTGCCTAGAAAGGCCAAGAGAGAGTCCTGGACTCCCTGGAGCGGGAGTTCCAGTTGGTTGTGATATAACCCATATAGTTGTGACCTGACCTCAGAAATACTTCTAACCACTGAGTCATCTAACACTCCAGTCTTACAGTCACATTTTCTAATAAAACAGGAACTCTACACACACTACACACACACACACACACACACACACACACACACAGGCACATACACACAAACAAACAAATACACACACAAACACATACAAACTCACACAAACACATACACACACAAACACACACAAACACATACACACACAAAAACACAAACACAAACACACATATACAAACACACATACACACACACAAACAAACACATACATACACACACACATACACATACATACATACACACATACACACACAAACACACACACACACAAACACACACAACACATACACACACACAAATACATATGTACACAAACAAACACATACACACAAACACATACACACCCAAACACATACACACACATATACACACACACATGCACACACACACATGCACACAAACCCTACATATAACCACTGTGTATAATATATCGTTACAACCTTTCCCTGCTCGTTTGTATTGCCTCACTTAAAGCATCAACATTTCAATGTTTTAAGTTATATTTTCATTGTGTTTCTGGATGGGACTATGTCCACAGAAGTCAGTACCCTAGGAGGCCAGAGGTGTCAGATTCTCCATGAAGTCAGAGTGACAGGTTCTTGTGACCCACCTGTCGTGGGCTGGGTATTGATCTCTGGTCCTTAGCAAGAGCAGTGTGTACATGTAAGTATTGAACAGTCTTTGCACGTCCCTGCATCTCTCAGTTTTATAGGACATGTCCTTCCACCAGCCTTTGTAATTTGAGACGTTTACGCTACTATTGAATTTATTTTCAGTAACAATTACAGAAATATGCATTTAAATTTATCATTATAGTTTCTGTTAAATATATCTTTTTGAAATTTTGTTACTGAGGAGATTGATTCCTAACACATTTAATACATGATAAAGTTCAGACAATATTTTAAATACCTGACTCAAAGTAGGTTTAATCCAAGAAAATAGTGGCATTAGCTCATTGGTAAATGTCCTCCATCCTTTAAATCAGACATCTAGTGCTGAAGAGTCTGAGCTGAGCGTAAGAACACTTTCTACACTTGCAGAAGAACTAAGTTCCATTCTCAGTGCCCAAATGACAGCTCAGAGGCCATCTATACTTCCAATCCCAGAGGATCTGACACTCTCTTTTAAGATATGTACAATGCATACTTGTGGTAAACACACACACACACACACACACACACACACACACACACACGGGCAAAGCACTCTGCCAACATTTATCTATGCCAATATATCTATGTTGATATATATATATATATATACATATATATATAATCAAAATACAATACACAGTATTTAATTTAATATTTAACATTTAATATACATGAACAACAAAGCATATCTTTCATATCTTTGAAAAGCTAAACGATATTCAAATAGAAATGTAGAAATGTATGGAGGAAACAAACAGTGGGATTTTTTTTTCCTACTGTATCAATGGTTGTTGTAATGACTAAAGTACTAATGTCAGGGGTCCTATGTGGGGATAAGCAGGGATAAACAGACAGTGTAAGGCAGGAAGTAGAGGCAACAGTAATGGTGGTACTACTGTAGAAAACTGCACTTAAAGATCCTGCAGGTGACCATGATGACAGAAAATAAAGAGGGTATGATTGACATACCTTAAGGATGTGTGGTTAGGATAAAAATTATTATTTTCTCAAAGTGATTTTATCTGAAGTCATTTAAAAAATAATAAATAATTACCTTATAGATGTTCTCAGTATAAAATTCATCTTTGGTTCATGTTTGCTTTGCTTTTTACGTTAGCTTAAAAGTCATTTGGGTCTAAGACACTTCATATTATTCATGTATAAAGTTCTAAATTATAAAGCACAATATTAGGCAATGTCTTACTTCCTGTCACGGAAAAGAAATTTCTTTGTATTTTGATGTGTCTTAGCTTCCGCCTTTCATGTACAAAGCATTGTAGGAATATTTCATATATTTACTTTGCCAATGATTTTGATATAGAACCATGAATACATTCAGAAAAGTACAAGTAAAAGATTTAATGGGTTTCTTAATGATTAAAAGCATTCAAAATGAGGCTAGCTATCTAAGAAAGAGAGAGAAAGAGAAAATTACCCTTAAGCCTGTATACTTCCCAGAAACAAAGATCCTAAATCATGTTGCCTTGGCTTGACAGCAAATGCCAATATTGTTCAGAACATGAGTTTGCTGAGGTTGTTATAAATCTCTTTCCTTTGAGTAAAAACCGTCCTTTGTATACTACTAGAGAACAAACTTGTGTCCGTATACACTTGCAGTAAACTGTGCTCAGGTCTGATGGGAACTACTGCTTGTAAATATTTTCAGAGGATATCACTGAGCATGGACACACAGTGTTCAATATCTGTACATGTTCCTTTAAAGTTCTTTAAAATCAGGGCTTCTTTTTTGCCTACTGCATAGGGCACAGACAGGAGGATTTAAGCTACTCTTGGTGGGTGGTCTCTGTAAACATCTAGGAAGAAGCTCTGGTAGAAGTGTTCTCTAATACTTGTCAACACTTGTACTCAAACCAGGAGAAGGCTTTCCAATTTCCCTGAGCCAGAATAAGGAAAAGCTTTTTCCTTCTCATGGGCATCAGGCATTGGCGTCCTTGACATGGCTGTAACCATGTCAACAATACACATTCACTCAGGACTTGATTTGTGATTCGCATCAAACTACGTTAAATAATACATTTTTTAGTTGGATGAGTTGCTAGAAGGTTGCTTATTTTTCCTGGTCATACTAATGTCAGAGTTAATGCTTTTTGCTCATTTTGTGGTTCTACAGCTTAATGCGGAACAGAACCTCTTTCAGTTTAAAATCTAACTGGCTGTTCTGAGTGAGGTATTGGTTCAGATTAGGTATCAAAAGTCACTAGCTAAAGTCTCCCTGAGCGACGGTTACAGTCTTCCTGCTGCCCCTTTGAGAGGATACAGATGGCAGAACACTGAGCAGGAAACTACACTTTACCAACTTCCCAACGAAATTAGATAGTAAGTAGTTTGATTTTTAATTCAAGACTCCCTCAATGCATCTTTATTTGTGATTTGAATCTATTCCATCTAAAAAAAGAGGATAATGGGCATTCAAGGATATCTCAGAGAACCACCAGAGTTGACACCAAACTGTACTTCGTGGGTATAACAGCCACAGCGACTGGAGTGCTGCTCCTTGTAGAACAAGGGAAATTAGTTTGCAAGAGAATGTTTAATGTGTGACCTAAACACTGTTCCTGATCTTCAGCTAAAAATAAAAATAGTTTTACCCTATGCCAGTAGTCACTGAGATTTCTTTTTAAGTATTTTTCCTTCAATGACACTTGACTATCAGTTCCTTCCCTTTTTAAAAACATCATATTACCCTGAAACTAAGATATGTGAGATGTATTCTTTATGTTTAAGATTCTTACAGCCTTAAAAACTTGTTTACAATACATATCACAGGAAGTTGGCCATTATTATTTTTTGTGCCATGAACTTTGATTTGAATTATCAATATGAAGCTTAATATAATCAGTAAACAATCTAATTACCTTTCTATGAGTATGCTATAGTTAACATCCTTAAAACTAAAGATGACACCAAGGTTTTTGTTTGTTTCTTTGTTTGTTTTGGGTTTTTTTTGGGGGGGGGTTGGAGACAAAGTTTCTCTGTGTAGCTCTGGCTGTCCTGGAACTCACTCTGTAGACCAGGCTGGCCTCAAACTCATAAATCTGCCTGCCTCTGCCTCCCAAGTGCTGGGAGACACCAAGTTTTGTAGGTGGCCTTCACCAATATCAGTTGTCCTTTAATTCATTAAAAATGGAAAGGATCTAGAATCATGTTATAGATGTGCTATGGGCATCTCGTGTATGGATACAGGTGAAACAGGACAGAGTTGATGCTGTAATTCATGCTTCAGTGCTGAACTAGGACCAATTAATTTTGTAATCAGATATTAATTTTGAAATTAATGGGCAAATCTTATATTGGAAGTTGCTGCTTTGCAGAATAAATGAATGTTCACTGAAAGGAATTTAAATACATTACTATATCTTTTGCTTCCCCTTTCTTCCATCCAACACCTCCCACGTCTATGCCTCAGTGCCACTACTTCACCAATCCCTAGCTTTTTAAATTATAAGATATAAATATATAAATGCAACCTGATGAATCAATTTAGTGTTGATGTTACATCTATGTTTTGGGTTATGGAATGGCTTTTGAAGGATGTCCCTGTCTATGATGGGAAAAATCTATGTATAGTATTGCTCAGTTCTCTCCAAAGCCTTGAATTTAGATCTTAAATGTGGACATATGTCCTTGTTTTTAAATAATGGAAATAAGAATAAAACACATTGGTTTTGGTTAATTACTTTCTTTTATTTGTCAAGGTTCCAAGAAATGATACTCCTATAACCATAAATATGATTAGGCAGATTTTAATATATGTTTCCATTGACTCATGGACTGATGATACTTTAGATGTGTTTAAATGGTATTTACCACCCTTATAGTAATAGCCTTTTATTATCCACAGAAAATTCATCCAAAGGCCTTTAGTGACATTCTATGACCATGAAGAACAGTGAATCCTATTTGTATTACTTTTTCTTGTTTTGTTGTTGTTGCTGTTGCTGCTGCTATTATTTTAAAGTCTTTATAGAATGTATTTTGGTCATATTCTTTCCCATCCCCAGATCCTCCCATATGTTTTTCACTTCCCCACTCAACCAGCTATATCCTCTCTCTCTCCCTTTCTCTCTCTGTCTCTCAAAACTCAAACCAAAAAAATACAACCCATCAAGCCATCAAGATAAAAAATACTAAACACACACAAAACACATATAATGTGATGAATATGTATATATCATGGGTGATACTGAAATAATAAAAGTAGAATCAAATGAACAGTTTCAGACCCATGATCACATACACACTATCCTGATAACTCACTGGGTTTCAAAACAGCCACTATCACCAAAATTGAAGATGAAAATCATGATAGAAATATATAGTGAATTTTACCCAGGCTCTAGTGGATTGCAAAGGTGTTCGCTATGAAACCTCTCCCAGTTTGAATAATATATCTAAATTTCTCCCAGTTTACTCAACTATAATCTGTCAAACATAAACACTTGTAAAAATATTTAGGACATGAGTTGGAGAGATGGCTCAGAAGTTAAGAACACTGGCTGATCTTCCAGAGGTCTTGAGTTCAATTACCAGCAATCACATGGTAGGTCATAACTATCTATAATGAGATCTGGTGCCCTCTTCTGACCTGCACTCATATATTCAGGCAGAATGTTGTATACATAATAAATAAATCTTTAAAAAATATTCAGAATTGAAATTTCCTCAAGCACATATGTCTCAGTTAAATATACATGCAGTGTGAGGTTTTGAATTGAAAAAACCTGGCTGATTTGAAATACACACACACACACACACACACACATATACAGAGACACGCACTCACAAACAGATGAATTTCTAAGAACAACAAAAAGCAAAAGCCTGGCAGAAAATACAAACAAAACCAAAGGACATATATATGGGAAAGAGACTGATAGGAGAAGGAATAATAGGGTAAGGAGACTTTAGGGGATAAGCATCACTCACTTAATGCACTTAATATAATTTGTACACACATGAAATTGTCATAAATAAACTCAATAAAAGCTATTTTTTTAAAA
>JADRCD010229980.1:0-13661 GCA_019843815.1 Montemys delectorum | reverse complement strand
ATGGAGCCTTGCATTTGATTTGTATGTTTTGCACAACTTTATATTTTTGCCCATAATATCCACACTAAATTATATAGAGTCTTTAACTCCTTTTTTGTAATGGTTGTTTTGTCCCTGGTTTAGGATAATATCTTGCTCTGGACTTCATTTTATTATCTTTGTTACTATGAATAAGAATTTTTTCAGGGGCTGGTGAAATGGTTCAGTGGGTAAAAACATGGACTGCTCTTCCAAATATCCTGAGTTCAAATCCCAGCCACCACATAGTGGCTCACAACCACTCATAATGATATTTGACACCCTCTTCTGGAGCATCTGAACACAGCTACAGTGTACTTATTTATAATAATAAATTAGTCTTTGTACCAGAGAGAGTGGCTTTAACCAGAGCGAGCATAGGTCCTAAAAGTCAATTCCAAACACCAGATGAAGGCTCACAACTATCTGTACAGTGTGTACTCTTATACATAAAATATGAAAATAAATCTTTAAAAAGAAGTTTTATACTTTGGTTGAATTATGACTTTGACAGCTTAAACACTTTTCAGGATTTTTGCAGACCTATAGATTGGGTAACTTGAGTATCTTTTAGTGATATACTATATTTTTTGTATACTTGGTGGTAATGCCATGTCCAAAGAATTGGAAATGGGCATGATGGCTGGCTCTTCACTCCTTTGTGACTGCTTTTGAAATGACATCCTGAGCTATGGTGGTCTTCTAGAAGTCATTTGGTGCACATGAGCCTAGGATTGGGACCTTTACCATTCTTGTTATATCAAGTCTACCTATAAAACATTCAGTTCATTCACTGATGTTGAATTTGCTCTTACCAACATTTAGAGGTGAGGGCCCATGTTGTTTTCTATAGACATATCCTCCATATTGTTTTGAAAACAAATATTATTTTTTGAATGCTAATTCATTTTTGTTTTCTAATTAAATGTTTTCTTATTTTACATTTCAAATATTATCCCCTTTTCTGGTTTCCCCTCTGAAAACCCTGTATATCCTCCCTCATCCCCATGCTCAACAAACCACCCACTTCCACTTTCTGGCCTTGGCCTTTACCTACACTGGGGCATAGAGCCTTCACAGGACCAAGGGCCTCTTCCCCCACTAATGACTGACAAGGCTATCCTCTGCTACATATGCAGCTGGAGGCATCAGTCCCACCATGTGTACACTTAGATTGTAGTCGCTGGGAGCTATGGTGGTACTGGTTAGTTCACCAGATCATATTTTTGTTCCTCCTTAGGGGCTGCAAACATATTTGGCTCATTGGATCCATTCTCAAGCTCCTCCAAGGGGGATGCTGTACTCAGTCCAATGTTTGGCTGTGAGTATCTGCCTCAGTATTTGTCAGGCTCTGGCTGAGCCTCTCAGGAGTAGCCATACCTGGTCCCTGTTAGCAAGCATTTCTTGGCATCCACAATCGTGTCTGGGTTTGGTGACTGTATATGGGATGGATCTCCAGGAGGTGAAGTCTCTGGATGGCCTCAGTCTCAGCTCCACACCTTGTTTCTGTAACTCCTTCCATGGGTATTTTATCCTACCCTCTGAGAAAGATGAAAGTATCCACCCTTAGGTCTTCCTTCTTGACATTCATGTGGTTTATGAATTGTATCTTGGATATTCTGAGCTTTTAGGCTAATATCCACTTATCAGTGAGTACATATCATGAATGTTCTTTTGTGAATGGCTTCTCTCACTTGGGATGATATTTTCTACTTCCATCCATTTGCCTACAAATTTCATGAATTCATTGTTTTTAATAGCTGAGTAGTATTCCATCATGTAAATGTACCACAGTTTCCAAATCCATTCCTCTGTTGAGGGACATCTGGTGTCTATCTAGCTTCTAACTATTATTAATAAGGCTGTTATGAACATAGTGAAGTATGTGTCCTTATTGGATGTTGGAGCATCTTCTGGGTATATATCCAGGACTCGAATAAATTGGTTCTCATGTAGTACTACGTCCAATTTTCTGAGGAACTGCCAAACTGATATCCAGAGTGCTTATACCAGCTTTCAATCCCACCAGCAATGGTAGAGCTTAATTGGTTGTGCTCAGAGGACCTGGAACATTAGAGTGTTGACAGGAGGGCAGTGAGAAGAAGTTGAGGTCACAGTATGTCAGTGGAATATAGACTCTGTGAAAACTTTAGCTAGACTTCAATTCTGGGATATTTTGGCCAACAATCTTTCTCACTCAACTTTTACCCTGAGATATTGAGTAGGATGAAATTTAAAAGTTATGGGATGATTTGTCTATTTTTACTCTATTCATGTGTATTTGTTCACTTTTTCCATTTATTTACTTATTCAATTTACATTCCAATGGCTATCTCCTCCCCATTCCACCTTACACAGTCTCTCATATCTGATTCCTTTTATCTCCCCAGAGTGGACGAGGACCATTTGAGTATCCCTGAACTTTGACACTTCAAGCCTCTTCTTTGCTAGTCTCATCCTTCCCTACTGAGGTCAGACGAGGCAGCCAACTTAGGGGAACAGTTTGGAGAGACAAGCAACAACTTCAAGGACATCCCTGACTCCAGTTGTAAGGGGACCCACGTGGAGAATGAGTAACACATGTACTACATATATGGTGGGGCCTTGACCATGCTGTGTAAGTTCACTGGTGGGTGGCTGGTTCAATCACTTCTGGTTTCCCCTCTGTTACTACTTCTGTTTTAAACCTCCATCTTGTGAGACAGGGCCCTTTTCTCTCTGAACCTGCTATTCCCTTTTTTCAGGATCCCTGTCAGGCTCCTTCCTGTATTTTAAGTCTTGGCAAACGAGAAACTGCATATTCATGAGAACAGAGTCCATGCAAATGACCCAGGTGTGGGGCTGGGAGTGGCACTGTGAGAGCCTGAACTGCATGTCATCATTTATTCAGATTTATGTATATCAACAGACCCTTATTTGTAAGTCCAAGGATTATGTAAATGAGGCTTGTGCTAATTATACCATGGATATGCTAATTTTGCACTCTGATGGTCTTCTTATGAACCTACTGTTCATCCAATATTTATCCTAACTACTCAAAAATACTAGGGCATTAAAGACTTGAGCAACAAGGAGGGCAGAGGAGGCACATGCATGCCTTTGATTCCAGCATTTGGGAGGCAGAGGAAGGCAGATTTCTGAGTTCAAGGCCAGCTTGATCTACACAGTGAGTTCCAGGGCATTCAGGGCTATACAGAGAAAACATGTCTTGAAAACCCAATAAATAAATAAATGAATAAATAAATAAACAAACAAACAAACTGTTTTCTCAGGCAAGGACTTTTTTTTATCTAAGGCCTTGTCTTTTGAGAAGACAGAGTAAACCAAGAAAATAAATATTGCAATACCAGTAAATGATAAGGTGTCCATTTCCTTCAAATCCACCCCTGTCAAACAATTCAAACTCTCATCTAATAAAACCAAAAAGGTATTTATTGTTTTTCTCATCTTTAAGTATCAAAAGGTTATATATCTATCTTTATTATCATTGTATTACCTGGTCCAGAGCCTTTTTGGTTTGGACTCCCTCTGCTGTTCTATTCAGAATACTGTAGAGCTTTCCTATTCTCTTATTCACAAGGAGGGGCTGAGTGTAGAATGCTCCTCCTTGTGTGCTCCTGTTTGGGATGCAGGTGGCTTGTGTACTAATCATACACAGCTTGCAGGACAAGCAAGCTGTCAGGAGATCCCATCTGACAGTTCTTTACCTGTGTACAAAAGGTCGAAGGGGCATGGGGATACTGGGAAGTGAACACAGAAAGACTCTCTTATGCCAGGCAGTGTTGGTACACGCCTTTAATCCCAGCACTTGGGAGGCAGAGGTAGTGAGATTTCTGAGTTCAAGGCCACCCTGGTCTACAGAGTCAGTTCCAGGACAGCCAGGGCTACATAGAGAAACCCTATCTCAAAAAAACAAATAAATAAATAAACAAATAAATAAATAAATAAAATAAAATAAAAAAGTCTCTCTTGGGTGTATATGCCTACTTCAGTTCACTCTGAAAGCCTGAAAACTAACTCTCAGGTAGGTGTGCTTCAGGATCTCCTGTTCCTCCCTGCAATTATAACATGGTGCTGCCAAATTCCACCTCCAGGCTCGGGTACTGGTCTGGGCCACAGCTCTGTGTCTGGAAGTTGGGGAAGGGACCATCTCTGCAGTTCTTTGTAGGGCAATCAATACCAGTTAGTTTTCAATGCATACACTGCTCCAGCCAAAACTGCTGTCCAAGACATTTAATTTGAGGGGTGGGGGGACAGTGAATTTTTATCTCAGGTTAGTTGATTTCTAGTCGATATGATAGGCAGAAATTTGTTGCACTAAATCTCCCTCCAAAATAAGTCTGTGGAAGAAAAACACAACTCACTTAATAAGACTACAAGCTGCATACATATATTGGACAGATGTATGACTACTCTATTATATTCCCAGCTATGAGAACCCTTAGTACTTAATTCAGCTCAATTTTTCTTCTACCTCCTCCTCTTCAGTCTTCCTCTTTCCCTTTGTCTTTCCTGTCACTCTTTCTCCCGTGTCCCCAAAACGTTTGAGCTCTATCTCTCTTCCATTGCCCAATCACTAACTATAGCATTTATTTCACTAGATAAAATGGGGAGAAGCTTCATAAGATGTCACCTAAGTACATGATTCACTTCTCATCCCAGACAGTCCTTCTAAGGGAAGCAGAATTAGCATTAAAAAAAAAAAAACAGCACTAGGGAAACCTACCTCACATGGCCACAGCTGCACTTTAATTCAGACAAGCAATTCGTTTTAACTAGCTCTGACTGCTCTCTGCCTCAGGGCTAAGTGATCACTATAGAGAATTCCTTTTTACATTCGTTTTTAATTTATGTGCATGAATGTATTGCCTGCATATGTCTGTGTACAGTTCATGAAGAGGGCAAAAAGAGTATCAGATCCCTTGGGACTGGAGTTAGAGATGATTAGCTACCAAATGGTTTTCTGGAATGAAACTTGTCTTCAGTCTAACAAATTTCAGTGCTCTTGACTAGTATGCAGCCTCTCTGTGTCTTAATTGAAAACTGACATTTTAATTAAAACATTATTTTATTACTTGCTCTCTCTCCACACCTTCCCTAATTCCAAGTCATCATTTAAAAATGTTTGAGAAAGTATGTACAAGTACATGAATAAAACATGCTGAGTTCATTTCTGTCCGTGGTGTTTATATGCTCCAGGGATGATTACTTTGCATTGGATAAGCAATTAAAAATCTCATCTTTCTCCTCATTCGACCACATGAAAGACACTTGCTGCGTTTTTACTTTCATGGTGATCCCTTCCTCCTCTGGAACCATAAACCACATTAAACACTTTCAAAAGTTGCCTTAGACATTATATTTTTATCATAACAAAATAAATGGCACTAATATACAGTTGAAAAGTTTTATACCTGCCAAGAGTTGTTTCATGTAACTGAAGAGAACTGTGACATCTAAAGGCTCCCTCACTGTTTGCTTCATGTGGCTTTTTTCCATGAATTTGCAAGTGCAAACAAAATTAGGAGACACCATTAAATTAGAATTGATTTCTGATGCTTTTCACATTTTTTAAAAAAATTAAATTATCTGAGTAAATCAAAGTAAATGAGTTGGCTAAGGTCTTACGTAACTTTTTGTTCACACAGAATAATTTTGGTAGAATTTAATATTATCAAAGAGTACTGTGATATGCAAAGGTTTGACAGATTTATTACATACTAAAATTTATTTTTTAAGGATACCAGAAAGGGCAAAATATTAACACACTGGCTATGTTTATGGAGTTTCTCTGCTTTATGATTTTGTCTCATGAAATTTTCTATGTCTTTTTCTAAGACTACTGTTACATGCAAAGTTTTACCCCATTGCTTATTAATAGTGTTTCTCCCCAGAGTGTGTTCTTTTTTGTATTCATAGATAATAGTGTTGTGAAAATATTTTATCACATTGAATACATTTGCAAGATTTCTCTTCAATATGTATTCTGTTATATATTCAAAGATGACAATGATATACACATATTGGGAAGAAGTAAGAAAATTTCTCCTAAGGACTGATTTTTTGTTACCAACGAACGTTTCATCTTAATGTGAAACTAAGTATCAGGTCTTAGCAACCTGTGTAATTAACAATATAAGCTTTCATTATTCATGTTTTGTTCTCCAATACATGACTGTTCCTAACCACAAATTTTATTATTACTGTTGTATTCATCAAAGTGTAAAGCCTTTCCAAACCATTCATGAACAAATGGCTATGATAGGCTAGACCATAAAACTTACATTCTGTATAATTTGACATAGATTGAGAACATAAACAAATCGTGATTGGGGGAAATAAAGATGTAACTGGGCATTGGTGTTTGTGGTTTTCAAGTTTAGAAATTATAAAACTTCCTGGCTCACAGTGGGGATGGGAGCGTTGCAGCTAAGTTTCTAGGAACATTTTTGTGGCCCTGATTGATCAATAGTGACATACTTATAATAAACTCTTATTATTTTCAATGTTCTGGTGTATGAGTTCTGTTGGATATCAGTGGATCCCATAACATAAAGGCTTTATGACATTCCTGACATTCATACAATTCTCTCCTGTGTGAATAGTTTCATAATGATAAGGAATACAGAGGCATGCAAAGGCTTCACCATAGTAAATACATTAATAATGGTTTTCCCTAGTACTAATTATTTCGTGACCTAGAAGACTACAGAACTCTGCAAAGGCTTCACCATAGTAAGTACATTAATAATGGTTTTCCCTAGTACTAATTCTTTCCTGACCTGGAAGACTACAGAACTCCTCAAAGGCTTCACCATATCAAATGCTTTCACAGGGTTTCTGTCTTAGCATTTCCAGTGCTAGGAAAATATTTCATGACAAAGGCAACTCTTATAAAAGCAAACATTTAATTAGGGCTGGTTTACAGTTTCAGAGGTTTGGTCCATTTTCATTGTAGCAAGAAGCATGATTGGCATACAGGCAAACATAATGCTGAAGAAGGAGCTGAGAGTTCTGCATCTTGATTTAAAAGAGTCAGGAAGAATCTGTCTTCTTGGGAGCAAATAGGATGGTCTCTTAAGCATGGGGTTGAACTTCAAGCCCACCCCCACAATGGTGCACTTTTTCCAACCCAGCCACAATTCCTGACAGTGTATCTCCCTGGATCAAAGATATTTAATGTCGCCCATTCCAGTCACTGGCCCCCATATGAATGTTCAAACATATGAATGTATGGGAACCACACTTAAACATAGCATAGTGTAAAATACACGACGTCCAACTTGAAAATCCACATCATTTATAGCAGTCTCAAAAAAGGTAAAAGTCCAAAGTTCATCTGAGATTCATCCAATAATCTAAATGTAATCCCCAATATTTTCAAAAATGGATAGAACATCATATATGTCCAAATTCACAGGATATACTTCACCATTACTAAAGGTCATTATGAGGAAATACTGAACCTAAGCAAGACCAAAATCCAGGTGGGCAATCTCAAAAGTCTTCATGTCCATGTCTGAAGTCAAAGCATACTTCAGTCTCTAACTCCTTATTGTTTTGTTCACTAGAGCACACTTCTTTCTCTTTGGCTGGTTTTAATCCCTGAGAGCAGTTTACCTGAGCAGATATACCACAGCTCTGGCATCTCCAAATCTTGGGTTCTCCATGACAATTTATATATTACAGGTTCTTGTTCTAGTATCTGGGATCCATACGTGATCTTCTGCACTCTTCAAAAGAAATTGTGTCACTTTTCCAACACTTCCTTCTATAGCACTCTAGGTTCTTATTGACTCCACTCTACTGCTGATGCTGTTCTCGATGCTCATCCAATGAACTGACATCTTCAGTAAACAGGAACCTGATGCTGAAACGAGGCTTCACAGCTTTCCTCTCATACACTCCCTTCATGTTGCCAAGTCTTATGTGCACTGCATAACACCTTTACGCCTTAGAAACCAATACGACCTGGGTGATTCTCACACATGACCACATCCAGGTGCACTACAAGGTACAACCTTGGCTATCTCTGGAACATAGATTCTTTGTCTTCTCAAAAAATAATATAAAATAAAATTAAAGAAAAAAAAAAACACATACCAGAAGATTTTACCTCCGCAATGCTGGTTTTTTCATCACACTAAATTTTTAACTACAATAACAAGAATCAACTGTTTCAGTAGTCCCTTCTATCCTTACCTCTATGTCAGAAACACATGGACAAATCTGCTGTGGTCTGCTGCTTGTCGGGGTTGGAACATGGCCCTTTCCATTACATTATCACCAGCTTTCCAGGAAACTCACACCTGTGTCTTAGCAGACAGAATTATATTAATGTTGGACTCTAATAGTTGTACTGCAGTTGTACACCAATGTTCTTATTTCCTTTGAGGTTATGGCCCATTCAGGACACTGAAGGTTTCAGAATACACACAAAGGGGTTCACCACAAAAATCAGTCATCGACGATATTTTTATTACTTCATGACCCTTGTTTATTTTTTTACTACACACATTTTTATCATGGCAAAGGTGAAAATGCCACCTACACCACAACAACGAGAACAATTTATCTCCAAAATAACTCAGTACAAAACAGCTGTGTTACAGAATTTTAAAAAATTAAAATAAAAAAATTATAATAAAAGAGAAGGAAAGAAAGGAAGAAAAAAAGTTGACATGAGTCTTAAAAGAGGAAGAAAAATAAAGAAAGCAATCCAAAGAAGGAAAAAGCAAGTCCATGATTGTCTGCACTGTCCAGCTGCCAAGCCTCCCTCTAGGCGTCCAATAGGAGGTTTCTGGGTCCTGTTCCTCTTGAGGATTTGATAGGTTATTTAGCTGGTGTCCATCATCTCCTGATAAGCATCTAGCTGTGCATCCAAGTCCTCTGAGGAAAGCTGCTGCTTTGAGCTCCTGCTGGTGCCTCTACCTGTTCCCAGGTTGCCTGGACTGGTTGCTTTACTGGTGCCATCACTGCCTCCAAACCTAAGTTCTTACATTCAGGCCACAAGCTCAGATTTATTTGAAAGAAGCAGGAGAGTCCATTTCCTATCATATTCCTACCCAAGATTTTGGTTCTGTCTCTCCTGGAAGTATCATTTGGGGATGAGGTAGGTCACAGAAACATCCTGGAGTTACAGACTTCTCATTCATTCCAAATAACTTAAAAGTACAAGATGAGGAGGACTTTGCAGAACCAAGATTGACACCATTGGGTTTTAAACAATGAGTAGGTATAGTCTAAAGATCCTGTTTCGAAGGTCGCTTCCTGTCTTTCCATCCATTCCCAGAGGCCAATTCCTGTCTCCCTGAGGTCACTTCCTCTCCCCCATCCAATCCTGGTCATACGCTGTACTTTCTTATAGAGCAGAGAGTAGGGGCTGGGGTTCATAACTGTCTACTGGCTTTTCTGTGTACAACACAAGTAAATTTGCATAGAGAGACAGCATAAAAAATGGGCAGAACATGCTGAGGCCCAAACACAGAGAGAGCTTAGCTGGAAACCAGTAACATGCTAAAGTTTTGGTAAAGTCTCAAGATGACTGTTCTGTGAATCTCAACTCTTCCATCATTTTATAGAGTGTTGTCTTTCTAAGTAGCCAGGCACTTCCTCTGTTTCCCGACACTTGTTTATCATGAAAACAGAGATGGCGTCTCCAGGATTGTTAGCAAAAGCACAGGATTCAACTTCACTTCAGAGCTCTCAAGCTTGAGGTTACAGATGTCAGTAATAAAGGACACAATCCATAAGTACTCATATGCATTGGAGATACCTAGATGTCCTACCATGTCACTCTAGACCCATGTCTGTGGATTTAAAAGTCATGTAGGAGCAGACCATCATCAAAACACTTGTCAATTCACCCAACACAAAGAGCAAAACACCCCTGAGGTTCCAAAAATTCTCCAGTTTCTGATTCTAACCATTGTTTGGCTTCATTAGAGATATGTCTGTCAATCACAACTGTTTTTTCAGAAAGTTATGGTAGTCACTCTCAGGGAGTGATTGTCAAATGAGGACTGAGAACATGAGGTCCCATGGCCAGAAAAATAAGGTCACATAAGAATATTTGGCTCCCAGTCACCACTGTCTGATAGTAACTTTATGTAAAAGAGCCACCTGGGAGAAATGTGTTGTAATGCCCTGTCATAAAATGGGAAATTTTGTTTCCCCTCTAACTCCTTATGTTCTCCTTTATTCCCATGTTACATGCTCAAAGCCCAATAAGTGTAAAATTTTAGGATTCACAGTACAATAGCTTTGGCTTTGCCTGATCCTGCCTTTGGAGTGAAAAAACTAGTGTTCTGGAATTCTTGCCTTTCATGAAGTATGAGAGAAAGGGATGCCCATTAATTTCACAGACATTCTATTTCCTTTGACCCATTTCTGAGAAGCTAGGCTCAAGTATACCATCTCAGGAAATGTCTACATCTCTTTACCAGGACTCACTTTGCCTTCTTCAAGACAAGAGTTTCCTTGCTGGTTTTCACTCAGATGAAACACTACATTTCTTCTGCCTCTCTCTTAATAAATCCCAAGTTCCTTCTTCTATTTGAGTAGATTCCACAGTCTTGAAAACATGAGTATGGGTGAATTCTCTAGGGCCTAAGTGAATGTGCAAGGAGCAGTTGGTGTTGGTACAATGGAAGCGACATCACAGCGGATGCCAAGGGCTCTCTTGGATACAACAGAATGTCCAGACAATGGTTTATTTGTGTCATATAGAACAGGTTTTGCCTTCCTCCTAAGGTTCTCCTGAACTAAGGAGAACTGAGGTGTCCTGTTTAGGAGACTCTCCAGAACATAGACATTGAGTACCTCTTCCTTCCAAAGCAAGAGATCTTAGCCACTGAGATTTGTCAATGTTCATACAATGTGAATATGATGTGCTTTATTTCCAAAGGTGTCATCAGGCAAGAGCTATGAAAGGATGGAAAGAAAATTGAGTCCAGCATGTTGGTTGCTGAAGCCCAGAGATATCTACTTCCTTCTTGAGATTTAGCCACAAAAACTCTTAGAACTGTGTTCCAAGGCCACCTTTAGCATGCGGTGCTGTAGATTGGAGAAACCTCCTCAGAAGAGCCCTGCCTGGAGGGGATGGCTGCAGACAGAGGTTAGGAAAACAAGATAACTTATAACATAGGGGCCTGTTTAGTTTACCTGTTATTTATTTAGCTTTGGTATGTTGTATCTATCTAGAAAACCATCCATTTCATTTAGATTTTTCCTGTTGTGTTGAGTACAGGCTTTTGTAGTAGGATATCATGATTTTTTTTTAATTCCCTCCATTTTTTGTTATTTTTCTTCACTTCTGATTTTGTTAATTTGGATCCTGACATTGGGCCATTTAGTCAATTTGGATAGGGGTGTATTTCTCTTGTTGATTCTCTCAAGGAACCAGCTTTATGTGTTCATGACCTTTGTATAGTTCTCTGTGTTCCTGCTTGGTTGATTATTGCTTTGAGTTTAACTTTTTTCTGCCGTCTACTCCTCTCCTGTGAGTTTCCTTCTTTTTGTTCTAGAGCTCTCAGGTGTGCTGTTAAGTTGTTGGTGTAAGATCTCCCCAATTTCTTTACCAGGGCCCTTATTGCTATGTATTTTCAACTTAGCATTGCTTTCACTGGGTCCCATAAGCTTGTGTATGTCATGTCAATGTTTTCATTGAATTCCAGGAAGTCATTAATTTCTTTATTTCTTCCCTGACCAAGTAATCACTTATTAGAGAATTCTTCAGTTTCCATGTGTATTTGGGCTTTCTGGTTTGTTGTTATGGTTGTTGTTGTTGTTGTTGTTGTTGTCATTGAAGATCAGCCTTAGGGAAATGTGATCTAGTAGGATGCATGGAATTATTTCTATCTTCTTGATTAAGTTGAGGCCTGTTTTGTCACCAATTACATGGTCTAATTTGGAGAAGGTACCAGGAGGTACTGAAAAGAAGGTGTATTTTTTGTTTGTTTGTTTGTTTGTGTTATGGTGAAATGTTCCATAGATATATACTAAATCCATTTGGTTCATAACCTCTAACAGTTTCACTGTGTTTCTGTATAGTATCTGTTTCCATGATCTGTCTATTAGTGAAAGTGGGGTGCTGAAGTTTCCCACTATTATTGTATGGGGTTCAATGTGTGGTTTGAACTTTAGTAAAGTTTCATTTATGAATGTGGGTGCCTTTGCATCTGGGAATAGATGTTGAAGATTGAGACTTTCTATTGATAGTTTTTCCCTTTGATGAATATGAAATGTCCTGCATCAGCATGCTTGATAATTTCGGTTAAAAATATATTTTATTCGATATTAGGATGACAAATCCAGCTTCTTTCAGACATTTGACAATTAATGGTCAGGAATCCCAGCATTGATGCCTGTGATGTTTCAACCTGAACAATCTATTTAAAATGAAAAGGTGACAGCACAGCAGGTAACCCATCATCTTTCCCAGACCTCACAGGAAGATAAACCTAGAATCTAGGTGTCAATAAGGGAAATCTCAAGATGGAGAGAGAGCTCAGTGGTTGAGAGTGCTGACTCCTCTTCCAGAGGTCCTGAGTTCAATTTCCAGCACCCATGATGTGGCTCACAACCATCAATAAAAGGGATCTGATGCCTTCTTCTTGTGTGTCTGGGGTTAGCTGCTGTTTTAGACCCAGTGTACTTTAGATGGCTTCAGATGTACTTCGACTACTGAGCTGCCAGATTTTTCATTTCTCTTTTGCAATGATTGTAAAAGCCTCATTCCATTTTTAAGAAATACATTCAGATCCTACACTGCTTGTGTTGAGTCTGTCTGTCACCTGAGCAGAATCCCTTGTACACCTGGCCAGAACTCTCATCCCGAGGAACTAGGGTTTCTCCACAAGAAATCCTGGTCCATGGCACTGTAGGATAGCCAGCAATCAACTATGTATCTTACAACATAGCTTTATTGGTTGATATATAATATAGATATAGTGTTCCATACTACTTCATTTTCCCATTGGTTACCATTTGCCACTTTATCTTGATTTATGCCTTCTAAGGGAATTATCTAGAGATACTAGAAAATGCAACAGCAATGAGATATATTTAAGATAAATCTTTCTGTTGTATGGGTTTGTAATGTGGTTATTGGGGTTTAGGCCATGATGTATGTGTGTAGACTGGAAGACTACCTTGTGGGGTCAACTTTGATCATCTTTATAATATGATCAATGTGAGGTTGCCAGCAATTCACACCACAGGCATTTCCAATTGAGCCATAAGACTGATGTTCAAAGAAGATCAGTAGAAACATTAAATTAGTAAAGTGTTGTGATTTCAGATTATAAGCATATCATTTAAGCATGGAGGAAAACAAGATGATCTGAATAAGAAATCCTTCTTGTAAGTGAAAATGATATACTACTGATTTTGTTGGAATTTATTATTTTATCCTTAAGAGGAAATATTTGCTCATAAAACTATCTTAGAACTACAAATGAATGCCTGAGAATTGTCTCCTTAGGTAAAGTTGGTTGTTGCTGAGATTGATGACCTGAGATCAAACTCTGGAAGTCCCATCATCTTCCTACATTTTTTCCTCATTTTTTTACACTTTGGCTGTGCCCTATACACAAATACATATCAGCACATATGCAGATAATTTTTAAACCCAAGTAAGGGCC
>JADRCD010229979.1:24430-43975 GCA_019843815.1 Montemys delectorum | reverse complement strand
ATATGAATGCCTTGTCTGGCCTCAGTAGGAGGGGATGGGCTTGGTTCTGTAGAGGTTTGATGCCCAGAAAAGGGAGAAGCTAGAGGAATGAGGAGGAAGTGGGTCAGTGGGTGGGTGAGCACCCTCTTAGAGGGTGAAGGGGAGGGAGGATGGGATGGTTACTTCGTGGAGAGGAAGTCTGGAAGGAGGACACCATTCTAAATGTTAATAATAATAATAATAATAATAATAATAATAATAATAATAATAAAAGATATTACATAATGCTTTTTATCTTTAACATTATCTTTATCTAGAGTTTTGGTCACAGCCGGAGCTGTATGCGGAAATGACCTGATAATTTAAATACATCTGGAAAATAACTATCGACCAATCACCAAATTTTAAATTTGCTTTCTTCTAGAACTGACAGACAAACATTTACAACTGTTGTCTGTTATAAATTCCCCATATGTTTTAAAATCAGCCTCTGACTAAGAAACAGATTGCCCTTGTTCTGTAAAATCTCTGGCTTTCTCATCTCATGGACCACATAACCAATATGCATGAATTAGAAAGCCAAGACAGCATTTTCTTCAATTAGTCTAGGGCAACAATAAAGTGAAGCTTCATTTCTGAAAACAGCAAACTTCAAGCATACAATGCTGTACGAATCAGACAGGCATCTCTTTTATGGAAGAATAAAGCTAATGGGGCTCAGTTAAGCTTTAGTGTATAATTTTCATTCATTCTCATGGGTCAAAAATTATTAAGTTAACTCTTGATTTTTGTTACTAAAATGAATACTATTAATGCAATGAATACATGACTGTAAGGATTAAAGTTTAAGCACAGTTGAAGTTCTGTATCAAAATGCTAATATATCAGTAGCTATAGACAGAAGGCAGATCTCAACATATGAATACTTCCTAAGTCTAGTGGAAATGCAGATCTATGTTTTCTTTTAGTAGCTGATGCAAAAATATTTTTTGAAAAGTGTCATATCCAGCTGAACTCCAATTATAGGGTTGACTGAGATAATGAAGAAAAGAAGAAATGGCAGACACATAGACACACAGAAAAATTAGTGTCAAGTGGGCTGTGCACTTGGAAAAGTAGCACCCTAGAAGTTCAACGTATTTACTATAGACGGTTGAACAAGCAGGAACTTTACAAACAGATAAACAAGAAGGCAGGGTTACTGCATACTGAACAAGTTAGCAGATTTAGCAACTTTATAACAGTCTCTATAAGGAACCAGTCTTCAGGACATAAATGCCAGAGCAAAGAGAAAGCTGTAATAGATGTTATTGTCCATACTGCACATGGGCCAGAAGGTTTTATAATCCCTTTGAGCCTCATGAATGTGTAGGAGCACCTAGCTTGTCTTTTTCCCATGAGTCCTTGATATGACCTGCTTGGCTCAGGTCAACATGTCAATAACACACATTCATGCAGGACTTCAGATGCTGAGGACTTCCTGTACTCTTCACAAAATAACATTAGTTTTAGTTATAATATATACCACTGAGAAGTCTATGGCCATCCCTGACCTCAAGCTATACTAAGGATCAATAGTGATAATAACTGCATGGCACTGGTACAAAAACAGTCTTATCAATGGAACGAAATTGAAAACCCAAAAATAAACCCACACACCTATGGACACTTGTTTTTTGATAAGAAATCCAAAACTATATAATGGAAAAAAGATAGAATCTTCAACAAATGGTGCTATACTGACTGGATGTCTACATGTAGAAGAATGAAAATAGGTCCGTATTTATCACCCTGCACAAAACTCAAGTCCAAGTGGATTAAGGACCTCAACATAAATCTCATAGAAGAGGAAGTGGAAATATCCTTACATGCATTAGAACAGTAGACTATTTCCTGAACAGAACACCAATGGCTCAGGCTCTAAGATAAACAATTGGTAAATGGAACCTCATGAGACTAAAAAGCTTCGGTATAGCAAAGGACAGTTAATAGAAAAAAACAGCAGCCTACAGATTGGACATACACTGAAAATTTTCTGTATTTAAATAACTGTTTAAAGCATTTTTACTGGATATATAATATCTCATTCATGTGCTTACACTATAAGGTATTCTGCAATTTTTGTTATTGCCATTGTCATGATCACTTAAGTGGGAGTAATCCAATCAATGGTTACAGTGAGCAAACGCACCCACCAATGAGCCTTTAAAATAAGTGGTAGTTATCGTTAGTCTTAACACTTCAGGAAGAGTGTCTATCAAGTAACCTACAGAAATCTACTATTATTTTGTTGAGCACATTCTGGAAAAGGGATGAGTATATAAAATGTGTTTGTGTTCTTTATACAGGAAACTGATATTTTTTTCCTCCTCTGGCTATTTTGATTTAAAGTCCCATGATCAGCATATGAAAAATTCCTATCATATCGCAGACTTTAGACATTTCAGAGTGTTTAACTGTTATAATAGAGAATTATAGATAAGTATGATGTTTGTGATAAATTGTTATAATAGTCTGTCAGTGTCTTCATTCTGTTAAAGATCTATTTATTTAACTTCAATAAAATGGTTCACAGAGCTAAAGAGAATCCTCAAAAGAGGAATCTTGAATGGCTGAGAAGCATTTAAAAAAAATGTTCAATGTCCTTAGTCATCAGGGAAATTCAAATCAAAACAACTCCATCATACACCAATAATAATTGCTAAGATCAAAGACTCAAATCATAGCACATGTGGAGTAAGGGGAACACTCCTCCATTGCTGGTGGAAGTACAAACTTGCACAACCACTTTGGAAAACAACTTAGCAGATTTTCAGAAAACTGGGAAGAGTTCTACCTCAAGACCAAGCCATAGCACTCCTGGGCATGAAGCCAAAAGATGTTCCACCACCCCACAAAGGCATTTGCTCAGCTATGTTCGTAGCAGTCTTATTTGTCATAGCCAGATACTGGAAAGAACCTAGATGTCCCTCATCTGAAGAATGAATAAAGAAAATGTGGTACATTTACACCATGGAATACTGTTCAGCTATTATAAACAAAGTCATTGTGGCTGGAGAGATGGCTCAGTGATTGAGAGCACTAACTGCTTTTCCAGAACTCCTGAGTTCAGTGCCCAGCAACAACTACCATATGGATCTACTGCCCTCTTCTGGTGTGTTTGAAGACAGTTACAGTTCATTTATGTAAAATTAATTAATTAATTAATACATCGTTTTTTAAAAAAAAATCAATGATATCTTAATTTTGCAGGCAAGTTGATGAATCCTCAGAATATCACTCTGAGTAATGTAGCCCAGTTGGAAAAGCATATGCATGGTATGTACTCACTTATAAGTGGGTAGTATCAGAAAAACAAAAAAGAAAGGATACCCATGCTATACTCCACAGAGCCTAAGAAGCTAAAGAAGAAGGAAGACAAACATGAGGATGCTTGTATCCCACATAGATGAGTGGATGAAATAGGCATAAAAGGCAGATGGAAGGAGGGAACTGGGTGGGAGAGGGAATAGGGAACGGAATGGGGGCTTCAGGATCAGGTATAGGGAGGACAAGAGAGATGGCCAGATAATCATTAGAATCAATAAGAATCTACAACTGTCAGGAGTGGGGATTTAGTGGAAATCTCTAGGCCAACACAGAGACCTGGGACAAGGGAGGTACTGAGGAATCACCAGGGGTGTTCTTAACTGTGACTGACAGTATTGGTGCTATGGAAACTGAAGAGGCCACCTACTGCAGTCAGGTAGGAACCACAGTGGACATATAGGGACAACAATATTTCCACAAAACTTTCAATCCAAAATTTATCTTGTCTACAAGAAAGGCAGGGATTGGGGATGGAGCACAGCCTGAGAGCAAGCCCATCCAATAATTGGTGTAACTTGACACCCATCCCATGGGCAAGCACCAATCCCTCACACTATTAATAGAACTGTTATGCTTGAAGACAGGAGTATAGCATAGCTGTTCTCTGAGAGGCTCCAACCAGCATCTGACTCAAATAGATGCAGACACCAACAGCCATACAGTGAATGGAGCTTGGAGACTCTTATGGAAGAAAAGGGAGAATTGGCATCCTTGAGGGGATAGGAACTCCATTGGATGACCAAGAGAATCAACTAACCTGGACCCTTGAGGCTCAAAGTGAATCACCCACAGAGCATACAAGGGTTGTACCTAGGCCTCCTCACACATATGTAGCTGATGTGTAGCTGGTCTTCATATGGCTCCCTGTCAACTGGAGCAGGGGTTGTCTTTAAAGCATAGCCTGTATGGGGAATGTGTTCTAGCTAGACTTACTTGTCTGGCCTCAGTAGGAGAGGATGAACCTAGCATCACAGAGACTTGATGTGCCAGGGTTGCAGGATACCCTGTGTGCAACATATTCTCATAGGAGAAAAGGAGTGGGGATACAGAAAGGATTGTAGGAGAGGGTAGCAGGGAGGAGGTCAATGAGTAGGATGTAAAGTAAATAATTAGAATAATAATAGCAGAAGAAAACAATTCTATAGATTAGAAACTATGTTGAAGATGATAAATTTGTGAAGTTGGGGAAGCCAATATTGAGGTTTCTGTGCAAAATTTTAGGACATAAAACAGTCCTCAACTTTCACATGTGCTTCTTCATGGGAAAAAAAAAAGGAAAGATTTTTCCATTAGCAATTTTACTGTATAACTACTGAGTTTATAATGGCATTATTCTCAAAAATTATTCCATAAGCTTGAGATTGAGCAATCTGTAAAGAAGCCCAATTTTGAAAATGATATGTAAGGAATTCAAAATAGTAAGATGAAGGAGATGCAGCAAAAATTGCAGGAAATGATATTGTAGATAATATGGTAATAGGCATTGATCATATTCAAGAATCATGTAGGATTTATTATAGCCTGTTCATAGGACTCCAGATTGAAATTCTAAATGTTGCATACCTGTGGATGCATTGTCCATCTTGGGTGATGGAGAGGCAGAGAGCATATTACAAACAGCTACAAGGTAAGTTCCTTAAATCCAGTGTTTCATAGTTTATATTAGAAATATGTGACATGGGTATCTATGAGACAGGAGGATAGTTATTATTTTTAATTTCTTTTTGATTGAAAATAGATTTGTCTCTTACCTTACATCCCAACAGCAGTTCTCCTCCCTCTCCTTCCCCACTCCATAGATACACTCTCCACATTTCCACTTTACAACATACAGCCCTCCAAGTTCTAATGCAAAGTAAGTAGTTTCTGAAAAACCCTAAACAGAAAATAAAGTATTCTTACGAACTGCAACAATAGAGAACATATCCATTTCACTTACATACCTATCTGAGGCTTACAAATTAAATAAAATGTAATGATCTCTATATTAAAGAGAAATACAATATGAAATATAGTATTGTTGAAAAACAAATATACAAGAACTGTAATCTAAAATATACTTTTTAAAGTAAATTTTATGTAAAAATAATTCGGAAAAATAGATATACTGAATAGATATACTTTTAAATAAGGTGTTATTATCTCAGAAATATCATACTTACATACAGACAATTAATTAGAAAATTCTTTGTGGTTTCTTCTGGTCAGGAATATCCTTTTCTGGCAAAGAATTTGCAAGTAGTAATTTCTGATTTCTCTGGAAAATCAGTTGTGTCATGTGATGTTTTTCTGGAAGTTGTCATATGAGAGGACATTTTGCCGAAGACACATGTGAGAGGATTTTTTTCTGAGAACAGGCAGGTATTTTGCTGCAAGCTGCCTTGTGAAAGGGCATGTGATGTTTTGCTGGAGAGGATGCTTTAGAGAATGTGGGATGTTTGGAAGGAATATAAATATAAACCCACAGAGAGTTAAAGGACACTCTTACTTTGGTTCACCCTGTTATGCTTTGCTGGTCTCTGCTGATCTTCGCTTGTCTTCACTTGTTATGACTTCACAGAGAGAAATGAACCTTCTGTTATTATGGCTGCTTCATGCAGCTTCTGGGGACTTGTGCGGGTTTGGCAGAAGCTTCTCCATTTCTTCTGGCTCTTGCTACTGTTACTATTTGTGTTTGGTGTTTATGATAGGACTGGACTGCTGCTACTGATTCTTGTTTGAAATCCCCCCAAAGAACTACTTCTAAACAGGTTCACATCCCCTGTTCCTATTTGCCTTTCTTCTCTCCTACCTTTGGTTGGTGGGCTGAAAAGAAGGTTGAATCCTTTAAGATCCCTTATTAACATAGGTTTTGAAAAATCTAAGCCTACAGAATTTAAAAGACCAAGAACACAAGTCTATCTGATGCCCAGGCTACCTTTGCTAGAGCATTCTCTGTGTCTATCATCACCCAGAATTCAAAATGTTCAGATCATGCCAATCACTTCTCATTACTCTTGTGACCAGTTCTCTAAGTTTAACTTAGATTTAGGACAGATTTAACCTGAGGGTTCATGTTTAGACTCCAGGAAAGCTACAGAAGGTGGCTGTAGATATGCGTTGTTGAAAGACACAGATTCCTGTTTAAATCTGAGGCTATTGCTCTATGGGGTGACTCATGAAGTACAGACTGTACATGGGATGGATCCCCAGGTGGGGCAGTCTCTGGATGGCCTTTCCTTCAGTCTCTGCTCCACACTCTGTCCCTGTATTTCCTTTAGACAGAAGCAATTCTGGGTTAAAAATTTGGATATGACTGAGTGGCCCCATCCCCCAGTCAGGGACATTGCCTAACCTCTGGAATGGTCTCTACAGGTTCTCTCCTCATTATGTCATCCCTGTTGATTCCTGGTAGCCTCTTGCTTTCTTGTCATCATGACCATTTGTTTTAATAGATTGTCATTTCTTCAGTATGGGAACTAAAATGCAGAGATAAATGACAAATTAACTGAAATTTTTACATGTTTACAACTAGGTTGATGACAACAATGCTATTGCACTAGGCACAATAAGAAAAAGTAATTTATAAATCATATGTGGTTAGCTTGGTGTACCAAGACTGCCACTAGATTGTGGGCTACTGTGATATAAATGTCTGCACTCAGGAAAATAAATTGTTGAGTTACTAGCCAATAGCCAGGGAAAGTATGAAATCAATATCTGAAAAGTTGTAGCACAAGAAGAGATAAGGAGAAGAAATTAGCAATACAATGCGAATGGTGAAGTGCTGCAGAATTTTCTCTGTCCAATCACATTAGGGCTGTGACAGGCCTGTGATTGGACAGGAATAGAGAGGTGGAGTTAAAGTTGGAGGAGGAGAAAGGTCAGGAGCAGGAGGAGAGTGGTTTTCATAATAAGAGTCAGACGCTGAAGATGAGTCAGACACTGCGTGGTTATAACCAGGCTAAGGTTTTTACAAGGTTAAATTAATTGGGTCAAAATATTGTCTTTATTATTTTGTTCTGAAATTATTGTATTGGCATCTTGTAAACTGTGATCTGATTATTATATAAACCTTATCGGATATTAAAGCCTTAAGAATAACTTAAGAGTCATGCATTACCTACCTGGTACTAGGTGCTAGCTAGATGAGTGATTGTGAGGATGTGTAAATAGCTGCATGTGAGCCATATGTTGCATAGCTGGGAGAGAATAACAAGAATCCGCCGGAACTTAGTGTTAAGGCCGGACTGTACTGGCACAAGAATGTGGCACGGTGGGAAAGGGAGTTTGCAGGTTGGATTTTTTAAATAATTCCCGTAACAGTGAAGGATACGAACTTGAAAGAGACATTGAAAGAAATGTTAAATCTTGAAAATTAATAACACTCAGAATATAATATATGAATAAAGTTAAGTATACTTTGTTTTTTCTCAATACTTCTACTAATTTGGGGGGTCTAATCTGCAAAAATTCTCAGCAATTTAAAACTTTGTCCTTTACGTACAAAAATAAATATAATATATTGTAACTCAATTGCAATCAATGATATTCTGCAGATCTTTTGCTCAAGTAATTTATTATACTATTTTGTGTTGTTTGCATTTGTGATATTAAAATAATTTATTTATTCTTCATTAAGTGTATATGCCAGACACAGCACTTAGAACATTTTATTTGTTACCTTCTTCAATAATAACAAAGACATTATAAAGTTATTCAATTTTCTCATTTTTGCAAATCTCCAGGTTGGAGTTTGGAGAAGTGAGGTATCTTGGTCATGATCACACTTTTGTGAGTAGTTGATTTGGACTTTAAATCTGTTATTGCTACTCTATCTTGTTATTAGCAAAAGAATTAGACAATACAGATATAGATTCAAGTCTGCTGATATCATAACATTCCATATAGTTAACTATTATTAGACATCTACACAGAAACATTCTTACCAGTTACTCACTACAGGAAAACACCAAATCAGCTTAGATTAGCTATTTCTTTCTTTGATAAATTAAGTAGCTAAGTTGTCATCAGTTTTAATTGAATAACTTATATTTAACTAAATAATTTATACTTTGGTAAAATAACCAGTCCTTGACAACAGTACTATTCAAATATAGTAGAAAACAAAGTGTGTACAAACAATTGAGAAGACCAAAATTTTTATACATGACAATTCCTGAATAATGAATTAATAACATTCAGCTGTAAATAAATTGCAATAGAATTATGAATATTTTTTAATAAAATTAGATAAATTCTAGGTAACTTAGTATAACACAAAGTAAAATAACTGTAAATAAGCTCATGATTATCTGCATGTAAACTAACATACCTAATGATTTAAAATAGATTTGACATATAATCATCCTAAAATTAAATGAAATACAAATTTTATGTAACACTGTTTTCTTCTTGAAATATTTTAAAAGTCTTCTTTCCTATTAAATATTCATAAGTAAATTTCTTACTAGTGTGAAACAGTCAATTACATACAACACTATTCTTAATTACTAACTTGTAAGCATTTTCATCTGCTGTACTAAATAAGGTAAGAAATTCAAACATCCTTCAGTCGGACATGATGTTACAGGATGGGCGTGTTGGGAAATAGCAGTATAATGGGGAGCAGTCCGGTTAAGGATCCAATATTGATGGTGTCACAGAAGCTAGAGACTTCAAACCAAACCAATGACTTCTTACAACATTTGCAAGTGAAGATATGTAGATAAAGGGGGTATACTGTGAAACACATTTTGACACACTGCAGCTTCCTTGATGAGATGTTTTCTATGCTTTGGTGTGTGTGTGTGTGTGTGTGTGTGTGTGTGTGTGTTATTTTAGAAAGGGCGGTTACTGGAATAGAGGACAGATAGAAGGGGTGTGGGGAGATAAGTGGGACTGGGGTGCATCATGTGAAACTCACAAAGAATCAATAAAAATTTAAAAATGAAACAAAATGGGTATGTCATAAATCTGGGCAAATTCACTGAGAAATATATGAAAGGTTTTCAATGTTGATTAAAAAAAACCTTCTAAGAGTCAAGTAGTAGAAATTTAAGTAAAATAAAGCATACAGTGACAGAAGAATCAACTATTTACCTTCAGAAGATTAATTCAACAGTGTAATCCACGCAAGTCGTCTTGCTGGCAAGAACGCACACGGACACACAGGATCCTTTTGCAGTAATTGTTTATTACATCTTCAAGAGGGCGACCCCAAGCCATGAAGAGGCACTGTTATATATACCCTGGAGCAGCGTGTTCACCTCTGATTGGCTGTTTGCTCATTACTTCATGTGACGCCCCGGGATAGGCTGTGACTTGGCACTCTCTGGCCCTTAGCACATGCGCAGACTACTTGTTTACAGGGAGAAGACACTGGATGCCGGTGTCATCTTGTAATGGCGATTGCCAGCTAGGGCGTGGCTCTCTACACAACAGAAATATTCTAAGTATTTATAAATACACATTAATATATATTACACATTTTTAGACATATATAGGAATGCATTTGTAAAGGATAAAAGAGATATGGTAGTGGTACATGACAGAAAATAGATCATATTGATGATAAGTCTATCTTTTCTAAGAATTGACTTTAATAAAATTTTTAAGCTTTCACTGACTATGAAATTTTTCTGTAAATATTTATATCAATAGTATCTGCCAAAGCAAAAGAAAATGGGGTCAAGCATATTAGAATGTCTGAGATATGGCATTTTTCTACATACTTTGGAGGTTTTTGATTTATAAATTACTCTTTTAACATACTAAGCTAATTCCACATTTCTATATAACATTACTATTGATTTCTTTACTTTCATAAAAAAAAAAATCCACTAAGTACCAGAAAGTAGAACAATAAAGTAGAATTCTTTGTGTGGCCATGCTCTCAACAGATAAAAAAGAAAAGTTATATGCTACTCCAGCTTGGAGCATGGAATTTCATAAAATTAGAACAACAGATTATAGTCATTATGGTAACAAATTAAAGAAGTAATCAGTGTTGTCACCATTATATGAAATATCCCTTTTATAACATGGCTAACAAAAACATGTTTGCAAATTTTACTTTTATATTTAATAAGCATATGGCAGTACTTACAAGTTATTATAGTAATTAAGAATAATTTTGGATCTCATTGACTATGTCTCACCAATTAGAAATTTATGAGATTTAGGAAGAACATTTTTTTAAGTTCAAAGCAGTATTTTATTCTATATACTCATTACAAGTTCAAAGCAATATTTTCTCATAATCTTATCTTATCACAGTGCATGCCTATGGTTTCATTCTAAGATCTGAATGCTTTTAGGAAGAACATTTTTAATAGGTTTATCTAACTAATCTGTTACCTAACTACAGAATATCTCAAAGCATATTTTATATTTAATTATTCATTAAAAATACTTAAGATTATCTCCTATGTATCAGATACTACATTTTACTTAGAGAGCAGAAATAAATAATATAATTCCAGATCACATCGAACTTAAGGTCTGTGGTAAAAACCTAAAAGTTTGTGATAACAGTGTCATTTGCTAAGCAATATTACTAATTGATGTCCAGGTGCTATAAATATAAAGGGATAAATGGAATTGTCAGTAGACTCTCAAACTGAAAATTGCTCTCAGAAAAGGTTTATTTCTCGTGAAGTGATATCAGATTCCACAAAGAACTTTGTTGCTCTATAAAACAAAAATATATGTTATACATAATGATTAACTTATGTTATCTGTATTTTAGCATCATATGTCCCCAAACTGGAAAATAATTAGAATGAGTTAGTTAGAACTCTTGTGTGGAACACCAAATGTAAAGCAAGACAAACACTGAAGTAGGATCTTTGCTCAGTAACGATGCTTAAAATTTACTCTACAACCTAAAAGTCATAGAAGAATTAAAGCTATGTGCATTTTTATCTAAGAGGCATATTGACTATTCTGCTTTCAGATGAAAAGGTATTAAATAGACTTCTACATGGGTTTAGATCAGAAAAATAGATACATCATAAGGTGCGTGTACAGAATATGGATTATAGAGAACATGGCAGTAAAGGGTTTTCTATGGAGAAGTGAAAGATAGTCCAGTGATGCACATAATACACACAGAGGTACTGAACAAGAGAGAGGTCAAATAAAGGTGAAAACCATCTTAACCATAGTGGTCGATACTGATCCAAGGCTTTGGAATATTTTGATGCTGCAATCAATTAACAGCAATAGGATGCTCGGAATTGGATCTGAAAAGAAAGAAACATCATACAAGTGATAGCATTTGATTAAATTTATCAAGTGCTAGGGAATAGAGAGGACACATGAAAGGATAATCTCATATTTCACTCAGAAGAGAAAACTTTGTAGAAATGAAATTTTATCTGTTTCAGATGATAGAAAGTTGTTTTTTCTCAAATATGTGCGTGTGTGTTACAAATTGTGTACAATGTGATGTTTAAAGAGAATAAGTCATTATAATGAACACTATTTTCATCATACACTTTTCTTCATTTGTAACCAATATGTGTGTGTGTGTGTGTGTGTGTGTGTGTGTGTGTGTGTGTGTGTTATGTATGCACACTTGTGCCTCTGCACCTCTATGTTAAGGCCAGAGGTTCATGAGAATGTCTTTCACTATCACTCTCTAACTTACCTTTTGAGACTGGAACTATTAGTGAATAAACAGCTCATATAACTGGCTTAGACTAGCTGGCCAGATAACTTCAAGGGTGTATCTGTTATTCTACATTCACCTCTACCCCAGTGATAGGGTTATAATCATGCAACCCTGGTTTTTACATAGATGCTAAGGATCTGCACTTCAGTCTTTATGCTTGCATGTCAGGTATCTTTAGCAACAAAACTCTCTGCTTAGCCCTTCGTCTGACATTGTATGTAAGCCTCACATCACGTTCAAAGGAGGGCTTGTTTGAAGTCAATATCAGGATCTCCTACTTACAGAGTTTTCTTCCTCAGCAGAGGAAGAGTCCCTCCAAGATGTGCCTGTGGTCATGGGACTTTTTGTTTTGTGTATAGAAAAGCAGGATATGTAACTGAAATATAGTAAGATCAATTTTCTCCCTATAGAGCTTCATCCCATGATATGTAGCCTAGGATTCATTTTAGCAATGATCTGTCTAGCTAAGGGGAAATGGAGTTGATGATATATATTTAGGTGACTAGAAAATATTCATAAGAGCTTCTCAATTCTATGCACATTCAAGTAGTTGCTGCCTGGTTCAATAAAAGTATGGCTTTTAGAAACACCTTTTTCACTCAATAATCTATGATATTGTTAGAGGCAAATTGCTGTATAGATAGCATGGGCAGATATCTTGACCCATCAAAATATAACTTAAGCTAAGAGATGAATTGTGATATTTTTTAAATCACATATATTACCAAAGCATGCCTAAAGATTTCTCAGTTTGGAGAAAAATTCTTATAAGTCCATGAGATTTTCAACCATGAGTTATAAACTAAAATAAGCATAAATTATCCAAGTAAATATATCTTGGTCAAAAAATATTTATTTTTTTCTTTTCCCACAATACAAGTCAAAAGGCATAAGAAAATATTCTTAGCATGAAACATTGACTAGAGCATACAATGAGGTTTAGGAGGAAGCCGTTGTGTAAAGAGCAGTAATAGAGTAAGCCCCATGCTGACTCTCTAAGCTCCTGCAGTAGTAGTAAAGGGAGAGGATCTTTAAGCATAATATTAACTATAATTACTTTCCCATTCTATACATATGCAAATTTTATATTTAATTATACATTTATAATTTTGCACTATTTTAAAAATTCTACTTCCTAAACTGTATAAGATTCGGCTGCACTAAACCTGCTGGCCCTTGCCACTGTTGTGGGAAAAGAAAAACAGTTTGAAACTACTTCTTATATGATCACCATACAATTGTTGAAAAGAATGGAAAAATATCATTGAACTCTATTCACTGATTTTTTTAGGCCCTTAGCTGAGAGTCTAATGACTTTAAATAATTTTAATGCATCATTTATTACTGTGAAGAAGTAATATTTCAAAGGTATCAGTGTCATAAGACAAATTTCCATTAAATTTTTGAGTGTTATAACCTATAATTATTTAAAGCTTTGTCTATTTTATTTTGAACAATTATCATAGTCTCAGAATAAATATACATTTAGCAGTAAAATAACATTATCCTTTTTATAGCTTAAACTGAGAAAATAGTCTATATTAAAGGTTTTTTATTTTTAAATCTTCTCTAAGGTAAAACAGACGCTAAGAAAATAATGTTTTGTTTTGCTTTGATTTTAATTCTGAAAGGGTATTGTGTTTTGTACCAACCAGAATCACTCTTAGATGTCTTAGAAAACTAGAAGGAATAAAATGTCCATAAAAAAAAATGATCTTTCTGATACCTTGACTGCAATTCTCAAAGATATGATATTTAGACATGAATAAGAGAAAAAAAGCAATTTTCTAAAATGTCAATTGTTCAGTTTGTGCTAGCCTGCAGCCTCTCAAAATTACAAAATACCACTGGTGACAGTCTGAGAAGTTTCACTACCCTTGCAGAACAGAGAGAATGAAGTCATTATATTTGTGTCTTTACCTTCACCTCATTATCCTCATTTCTCAGACAATTTTTTTTTTTTTGGTTTTTTTGGGTTTTTTTTTTCGAGACAGGGTTTCTCCATATAGCCCTGGCTGTCCTCCAACTCACTATGTAGACCAGGCTGGCTTCGAACTCAGAAATCCGCCTGCCTCTGCCTCCCAAGTGCTGGGATTAAAGGCGTGCGCCACCACTGCCTGGCCAGACTTAATTTTTAAACTGTATTTATAACTTTAAATGTTTTCTTAACTCTCACAGAAATTAATACCCCTTAAACAATAACAACAGAAAATCGAGTTGGCATGTGATTCTTGTTATTTCACTCTAGAAACATTTGTCAGGTTATTTGCAAGAAACTTAATTACTTTAAGAATAAAGGATCTAAGATTAATTTTCCCTGAAGCACTTCATTGTGACAATATCTATGATGCTGAACTTAACCCCATCTTATAGGACTCAAGGACTTATGTGACTAACAAGCATTACATATAAAATTAATAGAAAATACAAATAATTAATCATATATCTGCAAGAAGACCATCTACTTAACCATTATATAAAGTGTTCTTAATATATGCCCAACACTCCTATAACAAAGGCACATTAGTGACAGAAATCAGATATATCATGAATTAAAACTTTTATTTTATAAAATTTTTATTTTATAAAAAATTCTTCAGATTTGAAGTTCTACACACCCATGGAAAGTGGTTTATCTTTCCATTTTTGGTTTGATGAAGACTAAAATTCCAAACCCAGTGATGATACACAGAAGGTGGAAAGCCAGCAAGGCCTCTCTGGGGAGCATTTGTTCCTTCATCCTGGTCAGGGGCCAGGACGGATCTGGAATGGGGATTTTCAAGGAAAAGCATAGCACAGGTGAGTAGGAGATTTTATTCTTTTCCAAAATGAGTTCAGATTACCAGTACCCATAGGGCACAAGCAAAGCATGGCAGCTGGCACTCCAGCTGTAGGAAGAAAGAGACAGAAAGATTCTAGTGTTTGCTAGCACTGACTCCAACTCACTGTGTTAGCTCCAGGATCAGTGAGAGATTTTCAAAAATTAACGTAGAGAAACAATTGAAAAAACAATGAAAACACCCCACAATTGATTTCTGAAAGCCTCCTGAACATGCAAACACCCCCTCACACACACACACACACAAGGATGCACACAGATGCACACTCACATGCACACACACATAGATGCATGCACACATGCACATACACACATACAAATCGACGATAAAAACATAAATAAAGTTTTATATCATTGCCACCTACTCTAAACAGCTTCTTGGTAGATTCAATTAGTTGTTCCATTATACAACTATATTTACATTATATAAAACATTCATGTTTTATTCTACGTGTCATATGTTACATATAAAAAACTCATCAGGATTCTTATCAATTTTAACAATTAAAACTAATCCTTTCCAGAGAAAGGCACAGTAATTGGTTATATTATACCATATTGTCAGCCCTGACTCACATACATGAGTAACATTATACAGAATGTATATGTCATGGCTAGTAATATATACATATATGATACAATATATACATGTGATAGAATTTATTGAAAAAATAGGACATAAATTTTAAGAAGATCAAAAATTGGCATATGAGAAGGCTTGGATGAAGGAAAGGGAAAAGAGAACTGATGTAATTGGTATGTTATGATTTTAAAAATAATTTTAGTTTCATTATTAGGGTTTCAATTGCTATGAAAAAATATCACAACAAAGCAACTCGGAGAGACAAGGGTTTATTTTATCTTCCAACTTTAGGTAACCATCCATCACTGAAGTCAGACAGAGTAGGAATTCACACAGGGCAGGAACTGGAGGCAGGAACCAATGCTGAAGGCATGGATAAGCATTGATTGCTGGCTTTCCCTCATGGCTGACTCACCCTCTTTCTTATAGGACTTAGAAGCAGGAAACTAGGGATGGTATCATTCACAGCAAGTCAGACACTTCAATTTCAATTGTCACAACAAATCATTAACCAAAACAATGTACAACATACTTGTCCAGCTAACAGCAGGAAGGGGACATCTGTCAGCGGAGGTTCCCTCTTGCAAAATGACTCTAGGTTTGTGTCAAGTGACAAAAAAAAACAGAGTGAATTTCCATGTCATTTCTATGTAACTGTTTGGTTTTTGCCAAAGAAAAACTTATTTTTTTTTACCTCATTTGTGTTTGTGTGTGTGTGTGTGTGTGTGTGTGTGTGTGTGTGTGTGTATGTATGCTCATGCGTGTATATGCATGCATGTGCATGTATGTGAATACACATTTGTCACAGTGCATCTAAATGTGAAAAAAACTTGAGTCAGCTCTCTCCTTCCACCAACTACGGGGATCAAACTCAGACCATTAGACACAAGAAGAATCATTTCAGCCTGCAGGACCATTTGCTGGCTGCAAAGGTCAGCCAAGCCTCGACTTATAAAAGTCACTGTGTAATTTGTAATAGAATGTTTTATAACTTCACATTCCCAAATTAATGACTGGGTTATTATATTTGCCAAATTAAATCTTCAAAATTAAATTTCTTGTGCAGATCAAATACAGGCATGGTGACTAGGTGATTAATTGTGTTTATTGTGCTTCTATACAAGGAACTGCCTGAAGCTTGAGGTAATATTGCTCTCTAAACCTATTGATTATCAATTTACTTGCCTTGGCAACCAAGCAAGTAAATTTCCATGATTTTTCCTGTTGTCTTGAAGGTATTTTTCTTAATAAAATATATTTAAATTACTGGGAATGGTGATGTTTTAAGTTTCATAGCATTCTGTTAAAAAAATAGATGGAAAGAAATGCAAGATCAAAAAGAAATGCATTTCAAAGTCTCTATCTTTGCAACAAGAAAAATAACTCAGCACTTTACAAAAGATGAACTAAAGTGGCAGCCTGCCATTTTCATAACACTTCTGCATTAGCCTGACCCTATCTGTACACATTGATTGGAACATCTTGCTGTGTGTTCTTTTCAAATGTCTCAGAGTAAATGACCCTGCTGTGCAACAGTCATTACAAGACAATTTGACTCGTGCTTCCAGGTCATCAGTTGTTGAAAGAGGGAGATTATCCAGAACTAATAAGGTAGCAATGACATTCAGTAGATGATGATAAAAAAGCAAAGAAAAAATGAAGAAGAAAAAGAAAGAAAATGCAACTGCTCTGTCCAATCCTCCCTTTCCAAAGTAAATATTGATTTAGGACCACAAATTAATTTCTTAGACCATTGCTGTGAAAAGTGTTACTATGAAATATGCATGTATTTGTATTTATATTGTAAATCCAAAATCAAAAGAAGCAAATCATCAAATTCAGGTTGAATAAAGAACGGCACACAAGTGTCTTGGGACAAATTATTATCTGAGTGAATAGAGTCTCTGAATTTTGTAATGTCTGCTCTGTTCTAAAAAATGATGAGTGCTTTGGTCATAAAGCACTGAAAATGATGAGTATCTCTGTGATGGCTAGCACTGTGTGCTTGCTAGGAGAAACTGCTGGGTCCTGTTGTATCTGCTTGTCACTATAGTGCTAATGAGATGCAATGTCCTTCTCTAAATCATACACTGAAGCCATCAATATTCTTTTCAAAATATATAAGCACCTACATAGCACCGATCTGAGTGTGTGATGCTAGATTCTAGAAATATGAGACATAAACAAGGATATGAATTCCATGTACCATTATGTCCTGATGTTTTCATGTGTGCAAGGTTTTTTTTTTTTTTAACATAATGCATTGAATGGTCTTAGTTGAGAAAGAAAAGGCCTGGTGATGCTAAGCAGGACTAGGAAATGTCTCAAATTGTATAGTCTATTTTATAGAAGTGATAAGATGCTAACATGAAAAGATTCACTCTTACTGTTTTATCTAGTACAGCATGCCTCTTCTATATCTGAGAAATGTACAGTACCATCCAGGGCTACAACCTATGAACTGTTCGCTGTTCCCAAGGCCACTATCTTCATACAACCTAATGCCATGACTGAGTCATTTAGTTTAGACTGATATATAAGTTGTTCCAAACACACGACTTCTTGGAAATCGCAATGTTCCCTCATGAATACCAGGGATTCCTGTTTGTAGAACGCATAACTATTTCTAGCAGTGCATAATTTAAAAGTGTCTTTCAGGTGATTGTAATGTGCTCCCTGTATGTGATCAAGTATTTCCTACCTCATTTTTGAAAATTATGGGTTTGAGACCCTTCACGTTTGGTAGCTGCTGACACCTCAAGCTTTTATCTCAAGAGGGAAATTCTCTCTGCTTCCTTCTCTCATGTTCATATTCTATATTGTATCAAATCAAGTACTTTCTCCTAAAATGCATTTGGGATTTATGGGATTTTTTTATCACCATAAGACAAGCTTAAGTACTAGCATCATTTTTATGAAATACTGCAATATTCTTTTTATCACTATCCCATCTCCTATATTATCCATTCAAAGTTGTTTCCTATGTAATAGCTAAAATAACCAATTAAAATATAAATTCATGTCATTGCCCTACATGAAGCTTTTTAATGAATTTTAGTACCCCAGACTTGGGTGACAACAGAGAAAATTTGATTCCCCTTAATATAACTCTCATATAATATATATTCAATATCCAACCAAGCCTTTTTTCAGTCCTTAAAAATCTCACAACTTCTTTCCCTGTTCTTCTGCTTGTCTTCCTCAGTTTCTGTTGCTAACATTTCTAATTCTTCTCATCTAGTCTTGAAACAATCACTGATATTGGTCCTGATATAAATTAGCAAATTCGGTAATATTTTAGGATAACATGAACCTTTATCATATAGTATTGATTTAGCCACTACATTCTACAAGGATTGTTTATCACCTATCTTTCCCATTAATCAGATTCTGAGAACAAGAACCAGGTTTTCTGGCTCTGAGAGCCACTCAAAACTAAGCACTTAGCAAAGTACATAGTAGTTGCTAGTTAACAAAGGATGAAAGAATGCATCACAGCGTTATGGTTTTTGAAGTGTCCTCGTGGTAAGGCTACTACAGTTCCAGTTCACTCAACAGCACTAAGTTAAGTGCAGCTGTGAACACGCAGCCTCACTATAGAAACCAACTGGAAACCCTTAAAAGCAGGGCTTGTCTGACGCAGAGAAACTTCATTGGAACTGTTGACCTCTGCCTAGAAGAGCATTCATGGAGAGTTTGCAACAAATGTGTGATATGTGAGAAAGCTACTCATTTGTTCTACCTAAAATATAAAATGGAAAACAATAATGCCTGTGTCACAGTGCCTGTGATATAATGGGAGGCTTAAGAAAGACATAGCAGTGGATTGGAAATTTTAATAAGTTTAGATCCACTAATGTAATATTTTTTTAAAAGACTATCACAAAGGAAGCCTATGGTATCTCTGAAGTCCTCCATGACATTAGGTAGCAGTCTGTTATTGACATCTCTACGCTTACACAAAACTGCAATACCACACTTCTAACTGCAATTGTACGCTGTTACTTGAGCCACTTAAGTCTATTCTCGGTTAGTTATAGAAAACTAAGGATTTCTCTGTCTCTATAGATTTCTTAATGGCTGGGGAAGCAATTCTAGTTTCTAAATGAAAAAAAAAAA
>JADRCD010229979.1:13968-24030 GCA_019843815.1 Montemys delectorum | reverse complement strand
AAAAAAAAAAAGCAACAATCATTCCTTTGTTCATGCATAAGAGCAAAATAGTACATAGACCACAGAGCTGGCACCAATTAATTCTGATTAAAATTATTATAGTTGAGTAGACACTGCAGCTCTTATTTCCAACCATTCTGCTCAGAACTGTACCAGTGAGCCAACTTCCATTTACATCAATTGAAAACTTGCACACAGAGGATAGGTGAACTCCAGCCTAGTAAAATGCAAACAAATATTCAGCCTCTCCTCTGTTAAATCTTAAATGTAAAGTGTTAAAAGTGTTTTTATATTTTTTAATTAAAACTCATTTAATCTGACTAAATCCAAAATATCATCATATCTATCCACGAACAGTATAAAAAAAAGATCATACTTACTCAAAATCATATAATTAAAAGCAAAAAGGAGACTTTCCAATTGTAGCACAGCACAATCTCAATTTATAGGCTATTTTACCATTATCAGAAGAAGAAGATTGCTAGGAAAGTTTTCTCTAAAGAGTACTGTAACCATGTACACACCTGCTTGGAGCTAATAGTAGCATTATCTACCTCAATTTCAAAATGGTAACAGGCAATTGTACATACCAGAAAAAAATTATAAACAATAGCTAGATTCATTTTTCTAGTAATTATTTAATAAAATACCTTTATAGTATTAGTGCAAATATTTCCCACAATGATGCCATGTGAGTATATATTAAATTATCAGAGATTTGTGTAAAATATATATTTCTATTTAAAAGTTTAAGTGAAAGAAAGGACTTAGATCTTATACAATATGTAGTTAATTTTACCATACAGCTATGTCTCCCTGCACTGTGAACATATGTTTGAGAATCCTTAAATATTTTTTAATAATACAAATATCCCAAGGGGTGCATAGTGAGCCTGGGTGGTGTACATCCATCACTGGCCTTTTAGTGTAGTCAAGATATGCAGCTCAGCTTACCACTTTACAGTAAAATTTCATGTTTTGAATGTTAAGAGACATACTTTAAATAACAATTAAAGAGCAAAGTGTATCAAACATAAAAATCAATAAGAAATTGATTATCAGCAGGTTGATGTATGCACTATGCTTTTCTAGAGCTGCCTACACCATAGGTTTATAGAGATCAGCATAAGCACTCACACATGATTATTGTATACTCTGTTGTTATGATGATGGTTGATAGCACTGGGACCAGCTATTTTCATCTTCACTATAATCTTATACAGCAACACCATATATAAGTCCCATAAAGCTTTCAGAATTTAAATGGATTGATCTCTTTAAACATATATACACATTTGAGAAGGTGACAGAAAAACAAACTAAAAAAAAAAAAAAAAAGACAAGATTCTTTAAACTCTAGTCTACTCACAATTTCCAAGCATTTCTGCACATCTAACAAAAAATTTTAAAGTGATATACCAATTCTGTTTTATAACTTTCTATTTTATATGGCTATGATGTTCCTAATCCTCTTTTGTGGCATCATCAAAGCATAATTGACAATTACATAACAACTCCTCCAATTATTTTCACCCAATTACATCAGAAATGCAGAAGCCCATGGCAGTAAGAAGAGTATGTGAGAAACTGCAAGTTGTGGATATAAATCCTTAACACGTGTCATTTTCTATGCATGTCAAACTGATATCAACATTCTTCAGGCATAATTTATTACTAAATCTGTACCAGAATACACTCTGAACACAGGGCTTACCTAGAACCAAGCTCTGACATGTGTTAGGCCATGGGTTCAAATCCAAGCACCAAAAACCATGGCAGACAGAATTGGTTTTGATTCCTTTCTGCTCTCTCCTGAGCAAGATATTTCACCTTTCTAGGAAGCAGTAAAATATGCTAAAATAGGGATACTAATAATAATAGCCATCATGGCATAATAATAATGCACCTATCATGGCATTAGCTGAACACATATAAAGATACTTAGAAATATAGGTAATATTTCTGGTGTATGTTACCAGTGATACTTATTACTAAAAAAACATTCCATGGGGCCAATTGAAAGGAGGAAAAACATATTTTCAAATGTATGAGTGCTGTGTCTTCACAAACAACAGAGGAAGGACTCAGATCCCACTACAGATGGTTGTGAACCACCATGTGGTTGCTAGGAATTGAACTCAGGACTCTGGAAGAGTAGTCAATACACTAAGAAGCTCTTAAAGAAATGTTCAACATCCTTAGTCATCAGGGAAATGCAAATCAAAACAACCCTGAATTCTACCTCACACCAGTCAGAATGGCTAATATCAAAAACTCAGGTGACAGCAGATGCTGGCGAAGAGGTGAAGAAAGAGGAACACTCTTCCATTGCTGGTGGGATTGCAAGCTGGTACAATCACTCTGGAAATCACTCTGGCAGCTCCTCAGAAAATTGGACATAGTACTACCTGAGGACTCAGCTGTACCACTCCTGGGAATACACCCAGAAGATGCTCCATCATGTAACAAGGACACATGCTCCACTATGTTCATAGCAGTCTTATTTATAATAGCCAGGAGCTGGAAACAACCCAGATGTCCTTAAACAGAGGAATGGATACAGACAATGTGGTACATTTACACAATGGAGTACTACTCATCTATTAAAAATGATGAATTCATGAAATTCTTAGGAAAATGGATAGAAATAGGAAATATCATCCTGAGTGAGGTAACCTAATCACAAAATAACACACATGGTATATACATGCACTGGTAAGTGGATATTAGTCCAGAAGCTCGGTATACCCAAGATATAATTCACAGACCAAATGAAGCTCAAGAAGAAGAAAGTATGGAGACTTCAGTCCTTCTTAGAAGGGAAAACAAAATACCCATGTGAAGAGAAACTGGGACAAAGTATGGAGCAGAGATGGAAGGAAAGGCCATCAAGAGTCTGCCCACCTTGGGATCCATCCCATATACAGTCACCAAACCCAGACAATATGTTGATGTCAACAAGTGCTTGCTGACAGGAGCCTGATAGAGCTGTCTCCTGAGAAGCTCTGCCAGTGCCTGACAAATACAGAGGTTGATGCTCACAGCCATCCATTGGACTGACCACAATGGAGGAGCTAGAGAAAGGACTAAAGGAGCTGAAGGGTTTTGTAGCCCCATAGGTGGAACAACAATATGAATCAACCAGTACCCCTAGAGCTCCCAGGGACTAAACCACCAACCAAAGAGTACACATGGAGGGACCCATGGCTCCAGCCACATATTTTTTTTTTTTTTTATTGTATAAACATGCTTTTATTTTTTTTTTAAAGTTGAAATGTGGAGCTAGTTTACTTTATTATTTTTTTTATTTTTTATTTTTTTATTTTTTTAATTAGGTATTTTCTTTATTTACATGTACATATTTAACAGAGGATGGCCTTGTCAGACATCAATGGGAGGAACGGCCCTTGGTCCTGAGAGGGCTTGATAGCCCAGTGTAGGAGAATGCCAGGACAGGAAAGCAGGAGAGGTTGGGTTGGTGAGCAGGAGGAGAGGGGCCAGGACATTTGGAAGAGCAGTCAGTGCTCTTCACTGAGCCATCTCTCCAGTCCCTCACTTTTAAGGTGGGAGAAATGACCAGCTGATGTAAATTATTATATTATCACCAATACAAATGAAAGTAAACTGACCAAATATTTCAGTGCTACTGAATGGACTTTGTGTTTGGATTTCTGTTTTACACTCTATATAAAGTCAACACTAAAGTGCTATTTTATGCAGTTAAAGGTTTTGTTGGCGCCATAAAAATGTCATGATGTCAGAATTGGACGTAAAGGAAAGACAATAACAGTTGGAAATAACGAAATTTTCAACAATGACAAAAGGCAAGAGAAAGTATCATTGTATTAATTAATAAATTACAGGCTCTATCAGATGTACATCACTTTAGTCTAGGCTGGAAATTATAGGCTATTCATCTACAAGCCATGGGATTTCAGACCATTAAAATGTATTCTGCCTCTAGGGAGAAGTTTTCTCACTCTGGAAATGGTCTTGTGTCTGAATAGACTTGCCTATGAAGTTACTAATCACCTGCACCTTACTAAATTTTAATTATCAACACATCAAACCCTTTTGTATGTTTCCAATTTTGCTGAAATGTTGTAAACTGCATGTCATAGAATAGACAATTATTATTTCCTCACAGGATAATCAGCTACCATATGACATGTTGTGTAGAGATTAATTTTCCTGAAGTGACTTCAACCTTCAAAAGCAGCTTTTATAGTATTTATATTTAAGAGAAACCAACAAGACTGAACTGAGAGCCTAGGCTCAGCCTTAACACTACTGAATACCTGCTAATTATTTTAATGGGTTTTCACTGAATCACTAATTGTAGACAGGCTGAGGAAATTCAAGGTGTGACTGAACAGTTAAAATCTCTTCTGGACTCCCTTCACCTAGGAAGGAGAATAACCTAACAGGATACGTTAACAGTAATTATGAGTTTGAAAGCTTTATAATTCATGTGTGTTTCTCTATGTATTCCTCAAGCCTTAATGCGTAGTTTTAAAGTATCATGATTTACTGCCTATGTAAAATTCATGTTGCCATACCAATTCTAACTCCTTACTCCTTCCAACCTCTTTTTTCCCTCTTTTCTATCTCATGCTTACTTAGATACTTAAATAGTTCCTGGATTAATAATTACATTTCACCCAATTCAACTCGAATCTGAACCTTTGGGCTCTGTTTTCTTAGTGCGCATGAGGTTTTATCATACTTCATTAAAGTATTCTATTTATTTACATTCCAGTCATTGCCCCCTCTTCAGTTCCCCCCTTTTCATAACTTTTGCAATGTAGTTCAACGCTCCTTCCTTATACAAAATAAGAAATCATATATACAAAAAGGAACATCATACAAAGTAAGAAAATATAAATAAAACTAACTTTAGATTCATTGCTCCTCTTTTGGAACTGTAGGTCAAACAAGGAAAATTTCTCATTGAGGATTATCCCACTTATTATATTAAAATGTTTTTAAAATATTACATTTATACATTTGTAGAGAAATGAGACTAAATGAAGACAAGTCACGTTCCTGAAACAGTTTCATTTTCTATTGACTTAGAATTATCTTTTCTTCCAATGTTATTCTCACACAAGTTTCAAGTATAATGTAACTGAAGTAGTATACTTTTCACTGTATTATATTGACTGATGAAAATTTCAGTAAAATTTGCACTGTAGATCAATTTTCAAGTTTGTTGTAATTATTACCTTAAATTTTATTAGTACCCATTGGATAAAATACAGCAACAGGAAAATGTTTAAATATTATTGAGTGCCATTAGTACGGTAAGTGACATAGTCCTGGTTTTTGCCTTCATGGAAGCTATCATTTCATAAACCAAACAACACTGACCAGAAAGCTGTATATTGCTGGCAACCATAGAAGATTACTTGGGAATTCAGAAGTTTAAATGAAGAAAAAAGATTGACGTAAACAGTTGAAAGATGATTAATAATTAGTTCAGTGAAATGGATTTGTGTCAGGTTTCTACTGAAGTTAGCCTATTATTGATATTGCCCTCAAAAGAAACCATTTGACCAGAATAATATCTTAAAATGAGTTGATCCTCATAGTTCAGGATTATTCCTTAGTATTTAGGAGGCAGAATGAGGTGAATAATAAGTTTAAGGCTAGCCTACAGTACAGAGTAAATTCAAACTAAAACTGATCAAATTAGTGAGACATTGTCTCAAATATCAAACATTAAATCAAATGCTGAGATGCAACTCAGTGGGAGTGGACTTGCATAACTTATAAAGTCCTAGGCTCTATTTCCAGTGTTGGGATAAGCAAATGAACTGTCAGCATTTGCAATCTTCACCTATTATTTGGAAATGAATACAATCTGTAAAAAAAAAATGGAACATAACAGAAACAGAATTATGAACACAATAAAATTAGTATTCATATACATAGCAAAATTTGAAGCTCAGAGGAACGCTAGGGCGGTGAGGCAGGAGTGGGTAGGTGAGTGGGGAGCACCCTCATAGAAGCAGTGTAAGGGGGTGGAATAGGAAGTTTGCCTAGGGGAAACTTGGAAAGTGGATAACATTTGAAATGTAAATAAACAAAAATTTTAAAAAGTTATGCTGCATCTTATATCTCTTATGTCCTTTCTGTTGTGAGGGGTGTAGACATAGCATATTCTCTTTGTGAATTTCCTAGTTGCTGTATCTCTGTCATGTTCTCATTCCTTTGTCTTTAAATCTAACACAACATTTGTTCAATAATCCATCTCAGTCTTGCCCAGCTCAGGAGTACTCAATAACATCCATAGTTCATACAGTGGCCTTGGAGGGCCTTATGATCTTGCACTGGTATTTCATTACTCTTGATCCCTTCTCTCCTTCTTGTTCTTTTGTCTACGTGTCACTACCCTCCTTATTGTTTCTTGACAGTACTTGACACACTCTCTTGATAGAGTTTTGCATGAATGCTCTCTATGAATTAAAAGTCCCATCTTTAAAATCTACACCCATCCAATCTCTTCCCCTTCAGTCAATTATGTTCAATTGTCATTCTATCTGCCTAGAATTGCAGCATTCCTAATTCCAGTAACCACTTCTATATTTTAATTTCTATACCACTTCGATATTAATATATTCTAGCTATCAAGACCAAATACTGTTAGTGAGGAATTTTAATGACATAATAATGGAGTGAATGAATAAATTAGATGGAAAGAATCTAACCAAGCAAGGATATTAAAGGACATAGAACCAACTGTACCACAAGTTGATGCAGTAAGATGGTAAATAAGCCTTCTGGAAAACAGAGTAGTTAGCCAAGTGCTGATATACTAGTTAAAGTAACTCAGGGTAGACTTTCTGAGAAGTTATTAGCCGCTGTACATCCTGCGTTCACAATTGTAACAGATGTGTGGAACGGTTGTACACAGAAAAAAACTGGATTTGAAACTGGTACTCGTTGTCACTGCAGGAATATTTCTGATTGAATTTTGAGAAACTAATCTTGGAAGATAATATCCAGCTTAGGAATTAACAAGCACTCAGGAAGTACACCACACTGTCAGCCATGGCGCTTTTGACATTGCCAAAATGGGATTCTTCCTCTCTGTGCTTTAAAACAAAGATCCACAGAGACTTTGGGCTGCTAAAATGTTACTGTTTAGCTTAAAGAAATGTTGAAATCAAGAAAAAGTCTTATAGTATATTTTACACATTTATCTGACTAGTTTTAAATTTAAAAAAATACACATGTAATCTTCTGGAAAATGTGAACCTCAAATAAATGCCATGAGTCTTCATTGCTATTGATGTAGTTATGTAACTTTTCTTGTTTTTGAAATTACAAATTATGTTTCGTTTTCAAGCTAAAAGAAGAAACTTTTTAATATAATATATATCCAATTTAGAAGCTATTTACATATCACTTTTTAAAATTAATTTGTGGAGTTTCCAATCCAGAGTTCAGCTGAGGAATTGCCATTCAGTGGTTGTCAAATACTAACAAATGTCATCATTCTATGCATATTTTGTATGAAAATGGAGAATTAGCAGCTTTGTTACAAAATAAATCCCTTACTCACTTTGGGTTCACTTCTGATTTTAATGACAACTTTAGCTATAACAGCCAATTCTTCATAAAGGTAAAAAAAAAACAGGCAAGTGTAAAATTCAGTACCTCATTTTGACTTGAGTTTACAATCATCATTTTTATTGTAATGTCATCCTCATTATAAAAATTTTAATAAATGTGTTATCTATAGAGGCATCATTATATTGTATTAAAATTTAATTGCATGAGTATATAAGAAATGTTTTTTTTAATCCTATAATGTTTGGTTTAAATTGGCCAAGTAAAGGTTGAGATAAAAGCAAGCAATTTAATCATAAAAACAAAGATAACAATGAATTACACACACCTAGGGTGAGTAAACAAATACTAAATAACTTCTTCAACACATCACAATGGGACACTTAATTTCAACATGGTTAATGAAAAGTTCACCTGCTGAGAAATCTCTGTTAAGAAATAAGCTGAGCTAAAATTAAATGTTGTGTCTCTCAGTAACTAATTGTAATTTCAGTTGCTTCAAAACGAGAACACAGAGACATATTATATTTTAAAAGGATAAAATAAAGTTATTGGTATTTGAAAATAAGGATGATTCTGGTCTCTGATAGATGCTGTTTGATTCTAATGAACCAAATGCTGGGAGTGTGGTCCTTTTTCATTTACTTTCTGCCAAGAAAATTCATAATTGAGATCTTCACGGTTAGGCCATGAAACTCTCTTACAGACAGAGACTATATGGTATGAAGTCAAGACTGAGAAAAGTGGTAAGAAAGCAAGCCTGCTATTTTAAAATCCTCCATGTTCATTAATTTTTATTGGTCAAGAAAAACATAACACTATATTTCACTAACTTGCAAAGATATTAAGAGTACGGATTCTCAAGGGGAGGCTCCAAGTCCTGATACTATTACTGATGCTATGGTGTGCTTATAAACAGGAGCCTAGCATGGCTACTCTCAGAGAGGCCCAACAAGCAACTGACCTAGACAGACATAGATACTTACACCCAACCAATGGACTAAAGTTGGTGGCCCCCTGTGATTGAATTAGGGAAAGGCTAAAAGAAACTGTAAATAGGGCTACCCCATAAGAAGACCAGCAATCTCAACTAGCCTGAACCCTTGAGATCTCTCAGACACTTAACCAACAACTAGGCAGCATACACTATCTGGTCTGAGGACCCCCAACGCATATACAGGAAAGGACTGCCTGGTCTGGCCTCAGTAGATGTACCTAACCCTGAAGAGACATGAAGCTCCAGCAAGTAGGGAGGCCTGATGGGGTGGGGTTTGGTTGGCACTGGGTTGGGTACATCTTCTTGGAGACAAAGAAGTAGAAATTGGATGAGGAACTGTTGGAGGGCAGACCAGGAGGGGGATACTAATTGAACTCAACAACTCTTACAAAACTGAGATTTGTTTTTAACTAATTTTGTATATGTTATCTATGGGGTGATGTATGAGTATGTGTAGCTGAGTTCCCATAGAGGCCAGAAGAGGCCTTGAAACTGGAGTTTTGAATGACCCAACTTCTGAATCCTAAAGGCTGTGATTCAGATCATTTGTCTGAGTAATATACACACTTAACCAGAGTCATCTCTCCAGGCTCACCATATTATTCTTACTGGATGATGTTTAAAGGGCTACTGTTTAGGGAATTTCCTAAATCTTTAATGTAATAGTTCAAAATACTTGTGGAAAACACACACACACACACACACACACACATACACACACACAAATGGGAGGGAGGGAGAAAAACAGAGACAGAGACAGACAGAGGTCCAGAGACAGAGACAGAAACAGAGAACAAGTTTGTAAACCTTTTCTGCACAATCAATGAGCATCAATATTTTTCAAAGAAAGTCATAATTTTATTTACAAAAGGAAACAGAGGCACAATACTTTCTGTGACTATTAATAAATCCCCATGTCTACTGAAACAGGCTTTGTTCAGATCGTGATTGTGCAGCCATTTCTATGAAAGAATGTTTCACAGCAGAGTTGCCTGCCACAACACGATGTTCTCTGAGCTGTAGATGAAAATGCTGTGGTGTAGATGTAGAAACCTAGCCAACTTCCCAGGGCTGCCGAGGTCATGAACCTTAAGAAGAGCCTATTACCTCTGTATTAGTCAGGTATTGTCAGAGCCTCTCAGGAGATAGCTATATGCTTGTCCTTCCTTCAGTCTCTGTTCCATAGTTAATCTCTGCCACTCCTTCTGTGGGTGTTTGGTTCCCCTTTTTAAGAAGGAATGAAATGTCCACCTTTTGGTCTTCCTTCTTCTTAAGTTTCTTGTGATTTGTGGGTCATTCTTCCTGTATTCCAAACTTCTGGGCTAATAACCACTTATCAGAGAATGCATACCATGTGTGATGTAGAGGCTCACAACCATTCATTGAACTGAGTACACTGTCCCCAATGAAGGAGTTAGAGAAAGGTTCTATGGAGCTGAAGGTTTTGCAGCCCCTTAGGACGAACAACAATTACTAACTAGTACCCTCAG
>JADRCD010229979.1:0-13192 GCA_019843815.1 Montemys delectorum | reverse complement strand
GGGGCAGGCATGGGGAGGGGGGAGGCAAAAGGAGTTTGTTCTTCTTGTTTTTGTTTGTTTGTTTGTTTTTTGGAGGGGAACCTGGGAAAGAGAAAATTTACATGTAAATAAAGAAAATATCTAAAAAAAAAAAAAAAAAAAGAAGAGCTTATTACCACTAGTTTGCTAGACTTGCATAAATCCTAACTATATTTTACATCTCATTCTAATGTTCACAAGTAAGTATTCTCATCCCTCATCAAAGAAGCTTTCCCTTCAGCAAATAGAGCTCTCCACAGAAAATCACAATTGGACACAAGGAAGAGATCAATGGATCGTGGAAGCCTCATCCCATTGCATACATTTATATCACAGGAAATTTTTACCTAAGGAAACCAAAGGAAATATTGCAACTACGAATCAGCATTATTTTCTCCATCATAATTCCGTTGTCCAAAGGAGATTCAAAATTTCAAGTTTCTTTCACTTTTTTCTTTCACTACCCACTTCTAAAAGTTCCATGATCTCCATCAATGATACATAAACTTGGTGAATACTTTGTGTGTTTGTATGTGTGTGTGTGTGTGTGTGTGTGTGTGTGTGTCTGTGTGACTGTATGTCTGTGTGTCTATGTGTCTGTGTGTTTGTGTGCAGGTGCTTGCTCATGTTTGTGTTTGTGCCTGCCAAATGTCAAAAGCAAATGTACTTTCTCTATCACCATTACATCTTATTTCTGAGGCAAAATCTTTTAGTGACCCTGTGCTGTGGGCCAGCCAGTCTTGACCTCTCTCAACCTGTGGGGGAACAGAGTCCTAGTCAGGTCAATGAAGCGTTGGTGGAGAAATGAAGGCAGATTTTTCACAAGGAAGTGCAGGATCTGAATGTATTTTTCAAAAATGGCATTAGACATTCATTGTCATTACAAAAGAGAAAAGAAAAATCTGGCAGCTCAGCTGTTGAGGTACATCTGAAGCCACCTGAAACACACTGGATCTAAGCAGCCACCTCTTCTAGAATCTCGAGTCTTGAATGCTCTCTGCTGCACACTGTCTCTCTCACACAAACACACACACACACACACACACACACACACACACACACACAAGGTCCCACCCATCCTTAGTAAAATGCTCACTATGCTAATCTTCTGGGCTAGTAAAGGCATGTCCCAGGGGGTCCTATTCTTGCTAATTCCTAGGAGTGGCTCAGCTGCCATACAGAACTGAAAATGAGGATTCTAATTGACCTTGCCCTGGGATAAGTTTCCTATTCTGTAAGCTTTAATGCCCTACCCCCTTTACTATCTCCCTAACAATGCCAAAGGCAATTAGTCTGGATGGGTAACCTTCTTTATGAAATTCCAAGCCAGGGTTTGGCTAAGATGTTGGAACATTGGTTAAAGTCAGAGAGCAATGTCCAATTTTGTTTAGCTATAGTAAATCATATCTTGTTGGGCACCTAGCACGCGAGTTCGCAAGGACATATCTGGGCTACCTCTGAGTTAGGGATGTCAGGAATGAACTCCAAGAGACTGACTTCCTTTGAAGCTTTTTCACCTCTGGTCTGTGGCCAAGCTTTTGGGCTTGTCCGACTTCACTGGAGTGGGAGTGGCAACCCTGGATCTTACTGTTTCATCTAAATATGCTGGCCAGTGAGTGCCTACAATTATAGAGTTAGAGATGCAGGCTAACACACATGGATTCAGGTAGATGCTGGTGCTCTAAACTCAGGTATTCATGCTTGGCTAGCAAATATTTTACTGATGAAGCCATCATTGACACCCTGAATATGTTTTTTGCAGTAACTATAACAAGAAAATAAAAGAATGCAGTTCATTTTAAATAGCTGCTTCAATTACAGTTAACGAGTTAAAAGCTACTGATTAATATCCTTTGTCTGTGTTCTTTTTTTCTACTGATCTTGGGAAACCAATGTTAAGCACTCATGAGCTTATAGATGGCTTTTCTCTTTAAACAATTTAAATATCTTTGATGTACATATATGGTCAATAAAATATTGTTGTAACCTTATTCTAATTGAAATTTTATGCTTGTTTACTGCCAAACTCCTATTTGACTCTTAGATTATTAAAAATTAAATTCTATGATTGTCATGATTATAAAGAAACTAAAGAGAAATAAAAATATGTTTTATGGGGGAGTGGTGAGGTATGGGGGAAGTGGGCCCATGTCAAGGCATCCATTCCCCCTGAGGGACCAGCCACATGACATTATAATATAGAATAGAGTTTATTCAGGACATGACGAGGGAAGTTAAGAGGGTAGTAGAGGTAGAGAAAGGCAGAGAGTAAAGAAGTAGAGGCCAGCCACTACCACGTGGAAAGAATGGGGAAGGGAATGTAAAGAGAAGGGGAGCAAAAGGGCAAGAGGCAAGAGAAGACAGGCAAGAGAGAGAGGAGGCCTCTCTCTCAAAAGTAGCCCCTTTTTTAGTGGGCCAGGCCTACCTGGTTCTTGCCAGGTAACTGTGGGAAGAGCATATCTGGATGTTGCCAGGTAACTGTGGGGGTAGAGTCCAGACAGAATACCAACAATAATGGATGTATTTACAAAGTCAATAGCTTCAGAAATTAGAAGAACATACCTGTGGAGTACAGATCAATTTAACAGACACAATTGAGCTACCACTGTTCCAGGTGCTATGGGAGATTTAAATATTAAGACAGTATGTCTCTTGCTTAGAAGAGTTTTTTATTAGTATCTTCACCTCTGTAAATTTTAGCATAACAGTAGATGTTCAGTCCCAAGTGACTTCAGTAAACAGCACTATTATAGAAATTGTGCAAAGCAGTTCTAACCTATTGATTACTTTTCTTCATTATTTCTTCATTTCTATTTTCTTTGCATTTAATTTTCTCTTTTTTTATGATGCTGTATAAAACAGAAACCAATGTCAAGGCTTTTCAGCTTCTCCAATATATATATACAAGTAGAAAAAAACACATTTAAGGATTTGTTTGGCTATTTTTTTTTACAAATTCTATATATAACATTTTCTAATAATTAAATTATAATCCTTTCCACCTTATTTTTTAAGTATCTTTATTTAATCTAAAAGTGGTTTAGAAAAGTGTTCTTTGTAATTTAAGAAGGTTTTTTATATTGTCTATAAAATTTTCACTTGTTATTTCGGAATATTTTCTAGTCATTTCCAGGAAATGTATCCTGTACAATTAACTTAAATTTCATAGCTTATTTTTGTGTTCTTTATTGGTAAGCCATGCTTGGACACTAAAGAATGTTCTTGCTATTGTTTGGGGAATGCTATGTCACTTTGAGTTAAATCAAGTCAATTGGAAGTACTGTTTAATTTTTATGTCTCTATTAATTTCATATCTCATGGCTTTTCAATAGCAAGAAGGAAGTTCTTAAATATCTGATTATTATTGTATATTTGACTATTTCCTCTTTTCAATTTGTCAATATTTCACTTTGTGTGTTTTGAACTCATAGATAAAATCTATGTATTTTAGGTTCTTAGGTCTCTCTGGATAATGGAATCTGCATCATTAGGGGAAATGGTAGTTTACATCCAGATAGTATTTCCTAATCCAAGATCTTTCGTGTCTAATATTTTAGCCATGAAAACTTTTATTTTAATTAATATTTGTATTGAATATGTTTTTCCCACTGATTTGGTTAGTTTTCTATGCTTTGAGACAGGCTTAAGTAATATAGTCAAGTCTAACTTTAAATTTTGAATTGGGAAGCCTCATCACTTGAGACTACCTTTGCATACTTTTCATTGTTTGTGGTTATATACCACATATAGCTTTTATTGAAAATAATTTTTATTATTATCATTAATAATTTTATCAATAATAATTTTTATTATTATTATTATTATTATTATTATTATTATTATTATTATTTATTAAATCTTTTTGACAGTCCAGTCATTATCACCCTTCCCTTCAACCCTCCGACAGTTCCTCATCCCATTCTTCATGCCATGTCTCGAAGAGGATGTCTCCATACCCCCACACTCCACTCCAACCCTCCAGGCCTCCCCATTCCCTAGGGCCTCAAGTATCTCAAGGGTTAGATGTGTTTTCTCTCACTGAGGCCAGTCCAATCTGAGAATGCAGAGAAAGAGGAATACTCCTCCATTGCTGGCAGGATTCCAAACTAGTACAACTACTCTGGAAATAAATTTGGAGGTTCCTAAAAAAATTAGAAATAGATCTACCCAAAGACCCAGCTATACCACTCCTGGACATATACCCAAAAGATACCCCACCATGCCATAGGGGCATGTGCTCCACTATGTTCATAGCAGCTTTATTTATGCTAGCCAGAAGCTGGAAACAACCCAGATGTCCCACAACAGAAGAATGGATCCAGAAAATGTGGGAGTGGGTGGGTGGGTGGGTAGAGGAGAACCTTCATAGTGGTAGGAGGTGGGGGAGAGGGTAGGGGATTTGTGGAGGGGAAACTGGGAAGGGGGATAACATTTGAAATGTAAATAAATAAAATAACCAATAAAACATTAAAAAAGGAAGAAAATGTGGTTCGTTTACACAACGGAATACTACTCAGCTATTAAGAATGAGGATATCATGAGTTTTACAGGCAAATGGATGGAACTAGAAATGTCATCCTGAGGGAGGTGACTCAGCCCCAAAAGGATATGCAAGGTGTATACTTATTAATAAATGTGTATTGGCCAAAAACGTACAGAATACCCAGGATACAATCCACAAAACTCAAGGTTAACAAACCAAAGGGCCCAATTGAAGATGCTTTTATATAACTTGAAAGGGAGAATAAAGCAGAGAGCAGAGAGAGGGAGGGAACTACATGGGAAAGGGGAAGGGGACAGGTGGGGAAAGGAGAAACATGATCAGGTATTGGGGACCTATCAGGAAGGAAGCATCGAGGGCCATTAGAATGAATGGAAATACACAAGTTCGGGAGGTAGAAGGTGTGGAGACCCTCTAGAATGTATCATGGTCTTGGGAAGTGAGAGAATCTCAAGACTCAAAAGGAAAGACCTTAGATAAAATGCCCAACAATGGGGAGGGAACTTGTAGACTCCACCTCCAGTAGAAAGTCAGGGCATCAATTGGAGTGATGGAGTTGCGGTCCCATAGTCAAAAACTCTGACCCAGAATTGTTCCTGTCTAAAAGAACTACAGGGACAAAAACGGAGAAGAGACTGAAGGAAAGGAGGTCCAGTGACTGGCTCAAATTGGGATCCAGTTCAAGGGGAGGTTCCAAGGCCCTACACTATTACTTATGCTATGAGGTACTTACAGACAGGAGCCTAGAATGGCTGCCCTCTGAGAGGCCTAACCAGATGACTGAGAAAGAAGCACATACTTACACCCAACCAGTGGTCTGAAGTTGGGAACCCCTGTGGTTGAATTAGGGAAAGGCTGGAAGAAATTGAGGAGGAGGCCGACCCCATAGGAAGAGCAGTAGTCTCAGCAAACCCGACCCCCAGATATCTCTCAGACACTGAGCCACCAACCAGGCACCATACACTAGCCAGTCCAACGTTCCTGACTCATATAGCAGAGGACTGCCTAGTCTGACCTCAATTAAAATAATTTTTTCAGACAATATATTCTGGTCATGTTTTTCTCTCCTTCATGTCCTGCCAGATTTTCCCCACCTCTCCACCACCAAACCCCATGCCTTCTTTTATCTCTCATTAGAAAATGATCAATTCAAATAAAAACTCAAGCCAGAATAAAAAAAAAAAAAAACAGAAAAAAACTGCATAAAAAATATATATACATGCAGACACATACACACAAAACACATGAAATATGTTAGAAATCATCATATGTATGCATATAGCTTTAGTTTTTAAAACAATCTGATATTCTACGTTCTTTTGCTTTTTACAAAGGGGGTATCAAGTTTACTAATAAATATGAATATCAAATAGGATAAAAAGTCTACTATTGCACATATACTACCTACAAATTCAGCATCTTGATTCTTACTGTTGGAAAGAATATAGTACAATAATTGTCTTTTGGTTTTGTTTTTGAGACAATGTCTCACTGTATAGGCTTGGCTGTCTAGGAACTTGCTTTGTAAGCCAAGCTGGCTGGAACTCATTTAAATTGTTTTGCCTCTACCTCTGGAGTGCTAAAATTACTTACCATGAAGTTGTGATTCCTAGTAATATCAGAAGGTACACATATAAAACCTCATTTATATAACTGGCCAAATGTGAACTGCACAAGGATGACACAAACCCAAATATCAAAGTGGATTGAGAAAAGCCCTTCATGTCTTATCCCTAACAAAGGCCCTTTCCCTCCTCACCTGAGGAAAGCTGGGATGGGAGATATGGCCTTACTCAAAAAATAGCGCATAAATTAGTTACACCATGTCAAATAGTCAACCTGAACACATACACCTAAGTAATATCATGAAGACAAAATAAGTTATATTTATGAATATATACATATACATATAATCATACAATAACAATTAGAGTAAAAAGACGTTATGAATTTGGAGATTTGAAGGGGTATATGTGGAAGAAGGAAAGGTAAGGGAAAATGTTGTAGTTAAATTATCATCTCAAATATTGTTAAAGGTAAGTGCTATCATGCTAAGTAAATACAGTACAATGAAACATTGATATTACTATATGTCTGTATAAAACAACATATAAGCATAAATAAAAAGTTTGTGAATGAAAATTGGAGTCATATACCTAGCTACATATGACTACTGACATGCATACGTCCCTAAGATAAAGGAACACATGTACTGGTTGTGAAGACACAGGCCAGATGTAGAAGGATCTGGATTTTAAAGCCAGACTTGGTTACATAGTTAGTTTTAGTGAATTTGAAGTTAGCCTGAGCTATGTGAGAATCTAAGAGTCAAACAAGCAAGCAAACAAACAAAAAACACAGAAGCAAATATAAAACCAATAAAAAGGAACGTGCCCACCATTATAAATCCATTCCTATTCATCTTTTATATTGATCCTAGGTATCAGAAAAATTGATGGGAGGAAGTTAAATATGACTAAATCACATGCTATGGCAGTCCTGAACTCCCATGAGGAGCAGAGTTTGCTAGAACTCAGACGCACAGCTTCGTATGCACACAGGTGGGACAGCAAGACTATATGGAAGGGAAATGATGTATGTCACTTCCTGCCTATGTAATTAAGAAGCATCATTGCTCTGCCATGGTTGAATGGTCGAATAAAAGCAGTGCCTCTGATTGATCATAAGCAAGACTGCACCATAGACAGAAGAGAGATGACCATCTTCTATGTCTCTGATGATATAGGTTTTGCTATAACCAAAAATTAACATTGTCTTAAATGAAAATAACCTATAAAAAGAACTACATTGTACAAAACATTCAAAGAACTCATAAAAATTAAAAATAAAAGAAATGTCATCATGTACCAAGACCACATACATAAAAATCCTGATATCATTATGTTTGTAGCAGGAAAAATTCAAGACAACCTATATATATCTTCACTTTAGAAAATATTTTTATTAGATATTTTCTTTATTTACATTTCAAATGATATCTCCTCTCCCGTTTTCCCCTCCAAAAAACAAACAAACAAACAAACAAACAAAACTGTCCCCCACCCCCTCCCCCTGTTCACCAACCCACCCTCTCCCGCTTCCTGACCCTGGCATTCCCCTACACTGGGGCATAGAACCTTCACAGGACAAAGGGCCTCTCCTCCCATTAATGACTAACTAGGCCATCCTTTGCTATACATAAAATGAGTCCTACAATGTGAACTCTTTGTTTGGTGGTTTAGTCCCTGGGAGTTCTGAGAGTACTAGTTCACATTGTTGTTCCTCCTAAGGGGCTGCAAACCCTTCAGCTGTTGGGTCCTTTCCCTAGCTTATTCATTGGGGACCTTGTGCTCAGTCTAATGGATGCCTGTGAGCCTCTACTTCTGTATTAGTCAAGCACTAGCAGAGCCTCTCAGGAGATAGCTATATCAGGCTCCTGTTAGCCAAACTTGTCTGGGTTTGATGATTGAATATGGGAAGGATTTCCAGGTGGAGCAGTCTCTGAATTGTCCTTCCTTCAGTTTCTGCTCCATAGTTTGTCTCTGTAACTCCTTCAATGGGTATTTTGTTCCCTCTTCTTAGAAGGAATGAAGTATCCACACTTTGGTCTTCCTTCTTCTTGAGTTTCTTGTGGTTTATGGATTGTATTTTGGGTATTCTGTGCTTCTGGGCTAATATCCACTTATCAGAGAGTGGATACCATGTGTGTTCTTTGGTGACTGAGTTACCTGGCTCAGCATGATATTCTCTAGATCAATCCATTTCCCTAAGAATTTCATAATCTATTGCTTTTAATGGCTAAGTAGTACTCCATTGTATAGACATACAACATTTTCTGTATCCATTCCTCTGCTGAGCAACATCTGGGTTGTTTCCAGTTTCTGGCTATTATAAATAAGGCTGCTATGAACATAGTGGAGCATGAGTCCTTATTACATGTTGGAGCATCTTCTGGGTATATGCTCAGGAGTGGTATAGCTGGGTCCTCTGGTAGTACTATGCCCAATTCTGGAAAAACTGCCAAACTGATTTCCAGAGTGGTTGTACCAGCTTCCAGTCCCACCAGCAATGAAGGAGTGTTCCTCTTTCTCCACAGCCTCACCAGCATCTACTGTCACCTGAAGTTTTGATCTTAGCCATTCTGACAGGTGTGAGGTGGAATCTCAGGGTTGTTTTGATTTGCATTTCCCAGATGAGTAAAGATGTTGAACATTTCTTTAGGTGCTTCTCAGCCATTCGGTATTCCTCAGTTGAGAATTCCTTGTTTAATCCTAACCCTAAACCTAACCCTGTATCCCATTTTTAATAGGGTTACTTGATTCTCTAGAGTGTAACTTCTTAAGTTTTTTGTATATATTGGATATTAGACTTCTAACGGATATAGGATTGGTAAAGTTCTTTTCCCAATCTGTTGGTTGCCATTTTGTCCTATTGACAGTGTCCTTTGCTTTTCAGAAGCTTTGTAATTTTATGAGGTCCTATTTGTTGATTCTTGACCTTAGAGCATAAGCTATTGGTGTTTTGTTCAGGAAATTTTTCCCTCTGCCCATGTGCTCAAAGCTCTTCCCCATTTTCTTTTCTATTACTTTCAGTGTATCTGGTTTTACATGGAGGTCCTTGATCCACTTGGACTTGAGCTCCATACAAGGAGATAGGAATGGATCAATTTGCATTCTTGTACATGCTAACCACCAGTTGAGCCAGCACCATTTGTTGAAAATGCTATCATTTTCTGGAGGAAGCACCAAACTGATTTCCAGAGTGGTTGTACCAACTTACAATCCCACCAGCAATGAAGGAATGTTTCTCTTTCTCAACAACCTCTCCAAGATCTCCTTTCACTTGACCTTTTGATCTTAGCTATTCTGACTGGTGTGAGGTGGAATCTCAGGGTTGAACATTTCTATAGGTGCTACTCAGGCATTCGGTATTCCTCAATTGAAATTCTTTGTTTAGCTCTGTACCCCATTTTATAATAGGTTTATTTGGTTTTCTGGAGTCTAATTTCTTGAGTTCTTTGTATATATTGAATATTAGCCCTCTATCTGATATAGGATTGATAAAGATCTTTTCCCAATTTGTTGGTTGCTATTTTGTCCTACTGACTGTGTCTTTTGACTTACAGAAGCTTTGCAACTTTATGAGGTCCCATTTGTCAATTCCACCAACCAAAGTGTACACATGGGAGGACTAATGGCTCCAGCAGCATATGTATAGTAGAGGATAGCCAAGTCAGTCATCAATGAGATGAGAGGCCCTTGGCCCTGTGAAGGATCTATGCCCCAGTATAGGGGAATACCAGGGGCAGTAAACAGGAGAGGGTGGGGTGTCAAGCAGGGGGAGGGGAGAGGAAACAAGGATTTGTTTTTGTTTTGTTCTTTATTTTATTTTTCTCTTTTTCAGAGGGGAAACTGGGAAAGGAGATATCGTAAATAAATAAAATGCCTAATAAAAATAAATAAATAAATAAATAAATAAATAAATAAATAAATAGGTTTTAACAGATAAAAAGAAGAAGAAGAAGAAGAAGAAGAAGAAGAAGAAGAAGAAGAAGAAGAAGAAGAAGAAGAAGAAAATGCTGTCTTTTTTCCACTGGATGGTTTTTAGCTCCTTTGTCAAAGATCAAGTGACCATAGGTGTGTGGGTTCATTCTGGGTCTTCAATTCTATTCTATTGATCCACCTGCCTGTCACTGTACCAATACCATGCAATTTTTATCACAATTGCTCTGTAGTACAGCTTAAGGTCTGGGAGGGTGATTCCACAGAGGTCCGTTTATTGTTGAGAATAGTTTTGGCTATCCTGGGTCTTTTGTTATTCTAGATGAATTGATAAATTGCTCCTTCTAAGTCTGTGAAGAATTGAGTTGGAATTTTGATAGGGATTACATTGAATCTGTAGATTGCTTTTGGCAAGATGGCCATTTTTACTACATTAATCCTGCCAATTCATGAGAATGGGAGATTTTTCCATCTTCTGAGATCTTCGATTTTCTTTTTCAGAGACTTTAAGTTCTTGTCAAACAGATCTTCTACTTGCTTAGTTAGAGTTACACCAAGGTATTTTATATTATTTGTGACTATTGTGAAAGGCCCTAATTTCTTTCTCAGTCTGTTTATCCTTTGTGTAGAGGAAGGTCATTGATTTGCTTGAGTTAATTTTTATATCCAGCTACTTTGCTGAAGTTGTAATCTGGTTTAGGAGCTCTCTGGTGGAATTTTTGGGGCCACATAAATATACTAACAAATCATCAGCAAATACTGATAATTTGACTTCTTCCTTTCCAATTGTTATCCCTTTGATCTCCTTTTGTTGTCTAATTGCTCTGGCTAGGACTTCAAGTACTATACTGAATAGTTAGGGAGAGAGTGGGCAGCCTTACCTAGTCCCTGATTTTAGTGGGATTGCTTTAAGTTCTTCTCCATTTAGTTTGATGTTGGTTACTGGTTTGCTGTATATTGCTTTTATGATGTTTAGGTATGGGCCTTGAATTCCTGGTCTTTCCAAGACTTTTATCATGAAGGGAGGGGATTGGATTTTGTCAAATGCTTTCTCAGCATACAATGAGATAATCATATGATTTTTTTCTTTGAGTTTGTTTATATAGTGGATTACTTTGATGGATTTGTGTATATTGATCCATCCCTGCATCCATGAGATGAAGCCGACTTGATCGTTTTGATATGTTCTTGAATTCGGTTTGCAAGAATTTTATTGAGTATTTTTGCAATGATATTCATAAGGGAAATTGGTCTGAACTTTTCTTTCTTTCTTAGGTCTTTGTGTAGTTTAGGTATCAGAGTAATTGTAGCTTCATAGCATCAATTGGATAGAGTATTTTCTGTTTCCATTTTGTGGAATAGTTTGAGGAGTATTGGTATGAGATCCTCTTTGAAAGTCTAATAAAATTCTGCACTAAACTCATCTGGTCCTGGGCTTTTTTTTGGTTGGGAGACTATTAATGACTGTTTCTATTTCATTAGCAGATATGGCACTGTTTAGATCACTTATCTGATCTTGAAGTAACTATGGTATCTAGTATCTGTCTGGAAAATTGTCCACTTCTTGCAGGTTTTTCAGTTTTGTTTGAGTATAGGCTTTTGTAGTAAGATCTGACAATATTTTTGGATTTCCTCAGTTTCTATTGTTATGTTTCTCTTTTCAATTCTGATCTTGTTAGTTAGGATACTGTCTCTGTGCCCTCTAGTTAGTCTGGCCAAGGGTTTATTTATTTGGTTGATTTTCTCAATGAACCAGCTCCTGGTTTGGTTGATTCATTGTATATTTCTTTTTGTTTCCACTTGGTTGATTTCAGCCCTGAGTTTGATTATTTCCTGACTTTGACTCCTGTTGAGTGAATTTGCTTCTTTTTATTCTAGAGCTTTCAGAGGTGCTGTCAAATTACTGGTGTATGCTCCCTCCAGTTTCTTTTTGGAGGCACCTAGAGCTATGAGTTTTCCTCTTTGAACAGTTTTCATTGTGTCCCATAAGTTTGAGTATGTTGTGGCTTCATTTTCATTAAACTCTATAAAGTCTTTAACTTACTTCTTAATTTCTTCCTTGACCAAGTTATCATTGAGTAGAGTGTTGTTAAGCTTCCACATGTATGTGGGCTTTCTATCATTTATGCTGTTATTGAGGATCTGCCTTAGTCCATGGTAATTGGATAGGATGCAAGGAATTACTTCAATCTTCTTGTATCTGTTGAGGCCTGATTTGGGACCAATTATATGGTCAATTTGGGAGAAGGTACCATGAGGTGCTGAGAAGGAGGTATATCCTTTTGTTTTAGGATAAAAAGTTCTGTAGATATCTGTTAAATCCATTTGTTTCATAACTTCTGTTGGTCTCACTCTGTCTTTGTTTATTTTTTTCCATGATCTGTCCATTGTAGAGAGTGGGGTGTTGAAGTCTCCCACTATTATTGTGTGTAGTGCCATGTGTGCTTTGAGCTTTAGTAAAGTTTCTTTTATGAATGTAGATGGCCCTTCATTTGGAGCATAGAGGTTCAGAACTGAGAGTTCATCTTGGTAGATCTTACCTTTGGTAAGTATGAAGTATCTATCCCACCTTATCTTGTTTGATCATTTTAGGATGAAAGTAGATTTTATTAGATATTAGAATGGCTATTCCAAATTGTTTCTTGGGACCATTTGCTTGGAAAATTGTTTTCCAACTTTTTATTCTGAGGTAGTGTCTTACTTTATCACTGAGGTGGGTTTCCTGAATACAACAAAATGTTGGGTACTGTTTATGTACCCAGTCTTATAGCCTATGTCTTTTTATTGGGGAATTGAATCCACTGAAATTAACAGATATTAAGGAAAAGTAATTGTTGCTTCCTGTTATTTTTGTTGGTAGAGTTGGAATTCTGTTCATGTTGCTATTTTCTTTTTGTTTTGTTGGAAGATTACTTTCTCGCTTTTTCTAGGATGTAGTTTGTGTTGGAGTTTTCCATTTATTATCCTTTGAAGGGCTGTATTTGTGTAAAGATATTGTGTAATTTTGGTTTTGTCATGAAATACTTTAGTTTCTTCATCTATAGTAATTGAGAGTTTTGCTGGATATAGTAGCCTGGGCTGACATTTGTGTTCTCTTAGGGTCTGTATGATATCAGCTCAGGATCTTCTGGCTTTCATAGTCTTGGTGAGAAATCTGGTATAATTCTGATAG
>JADRCD010229978.1:0-13990 GCA_019843815.1 Montemys delectorum | reverse complement strand
TCTCTCTCTCTCTCTCTCTCTCTCTCTCTCTCTCTCTCTCTCTCTGATAGTGGCCAGTCCCTTGAACAGCAGCTGACAGTCCAATCCTGCTCTCTGGAAAAATTGTCTTTATGTGGTCACATTCAGAATGAGACTCCCAAAGAGTGGCCTTGGGCCCACATAGCTTTTCTAGCTTGCCTACTCTTGGGGAAGACTTGGAGGTCTAACCAGCTACTTTCATAATTCTAGGAGATGGGGCTTTGGAATTATTCACAGCCAAAGATCTGGTCTTGATGTCATCCCAGGTCCTCCAGCTGTGCCTCTTCAATTTAAAGGTGGTAGCCTCCTGAAAACTTAAGTTGACAGGCTGCCCCCAGAGCTGGCTTGGGAGCTGCAAAGGTCACATCTTACCTGTTGCCCTGGCCTGGTGTCTTCCCACTTCAAGGCCATTGCTATTGATAGCTGCACTTGGGAGGACAAACGACTTGGCACTTTTCAGTGCTGGAAGATGTTAATCAGCTCCAAGTACAGGCTACCAACTGCCAACTCCAGAGCAGAGCATGATTCCTTCCTGTCTCTGACTGGCTTCAGTTCACCTCATTTTCATAGAACCTTGTGAAAAGTGGCAAGGACCGACAGTCACACTTCTGCATCCTGCCACCACTGGCTCTGATGCTATGGTCTTAATAGGTGGCCTGTCTTCCAGAGTCATGCAGAAACCAATTTTGTCATATGTGTACTTTTGCCATTGCTGACTCCATGAGGCTCCTGGCACATTGTAGATATGATTTATAATGTAGTTTTACATATCCAATTCTGCATCCAAAAACTAAAGCAAAGGTGGCTGGAGTGTTGTAGTATACTTCTTACAAACAGGAACAGCATGGAACCTACTATTGATAGAGAGTGGTTACTCTTCTGTGGGTATATACCCTCCATCGTGTGGCCCCATCACAGTTTTAAATGGTCCCACTAGAAACAATTGTTATAACCACATATTCTGGCCAAAAGAAAATAGGAGGAAAGGGAAGGAGGAGAACATGTGATTTTCTTTCTCTTTAAGCTAAGTCTGCACATTTCACAGGAAGAGGTTAGGCAATGCCTGTATTCTGCATGATATTCTCTACAGCCAAAGTTCAGGGCTGTTTTATTCTATTTTTAATTGTGTGTCTATGCCCATGGGCTTCGGCCCACAGGAGCACAGTTACCCTTGAAGGCTAAAAGAAAGTGTCGGGTAACTGGAATTAGAGATAGGAACCACCTAAGTATGGTGTAAGAAACCAAACTCAGGTCCTCTGAAAGAGCAGCGAGTGCTCTGAACTGCTGAACCATCTAAACAGCTGAGCCAGCCCTAAGAGTCAGCTCTGCTTTATAGAGGATGGGGGAGTGGTTATGTAGGCACCATTGGCAGCCTCCCCTGGAAACACCGGTCTCTTGCCCACCCTCCACACAAACTTACAAGGGTCAGTCTGCATTTCTGACCACTGCCAAATCCTGGCTGCTCCAAGCCTTCCAAACCAGAGGACTAGCATAGAAAGACCTGTTAGGAGATGGCAGCAAAGGTCCTCAGAGAGGCAGAAGCAGAGGTGAATTGGCATCTCTTACATCTATCTCTCAGGAAGGAGTGATGGATAGTCAGCTCCATGACTGGCAGGTGCTCAAAGGGAATGCATTGTCCTTTGAAACTGAAGTCTAAATTAAAGACATGTGTAACTAGACTCTGGAGTCTTTACACGGAACTTTGGCTATAGACACTTCTGGGTTGTGTTCATCCCTGTTGACCCCAGAAGTTGATTTATGTACCATTCTTTTTGTTTGTTGGTTGGTTGGTTGGTTTTTTTCGAGACAGGGTTTCTCCGTGTAGCCCTGGCTGTCCTGGAACTTGCTCTGTAGACCAGGCTGGCCTCGAACTCAGAAACCTGCCTGGCTCTGCCTCCCACTTGCTGGGATTAAAGGCGTGTGCCACTACCGCCCTGCTGTACCATTCTTATTTGTATATAAATCTATTCAAATGGTGTTGATAGCCAAATCTAGTTATTAAAAGGTCCCTCTCGTGGGGGCAGAGAGACGGCTCAGTGGCTAAGACCTGTTGCTGCCCTTCCAGAGGACTCAGCTCAGTTTCCATCACCCTACAGCAGGTGGCTCACAACTTCCTTTAACACAATCTCCAAATGCTCTGCTGCCCTCTCCCCACATCCATAAAAACAGATCTTTAAGATAGCCTCTCGGGGCCTGGAGAGGTGGATCAGTGGTTAGTAGTACATGCTGCTGCTCTTTTAGCGGGTCCAAGCTCTATTCCCAACATCCATATTGGGTGGCCTACAACCTATAACTCCAGTTCTAGGGGATCTAACACCTCTGTAGGCATTATACTTAGATGCACATACACAAAAATAAAGTATTTTAAAATTCAAGGTAGTCTCTTTAGTTGGATTATATGGTTGTCTTGGTTCACAGAGACTGCTGTAGCAAAAGTACTAAGCTGGGTGACTAAACAATAGACACTGGTTCCCCATCGTTCTACACGGTAGGAAGTATAAAAACCAAGCTGCTGGCTGATTGGTCCCTGCAAACTGCAGCCTTCTCAGAGCTTCCTTAAATGTCAGAGAGAAGCCATCCTACCTGGGGTATTCCTTTTCTTTTCAGGCCCCTCAGACTATCATGAGGGCCCCCTTACCCTACAAACTCAGCTGACCTGTTCCCTTCCACAGGCTCCATCTCCAGAGCCCATTCGTTACTTTCCTGTTGCTGTGATAAAAATATAGCCTGACAAAAGCAACACAGGGGACAAAGTTCATTTGGTTCACAGCTTCAGGTTACAGCCCATTCTTGCTGAGAAGTCAGGACAACAGGAACTGGACTACAAGTCAGAAAAAAAAAAGAAAGAAAAAAGAGAGAAAGGAAGGAAGGAAGGAAGGAAGGAAGGAAGGAAGGAAGAAAAGAAAGAAAGAAAGAAAGAAAGAAAGAAAGAAAGAAAGAAAGAAAGAAAGAAAGAAAGAAAAGAAGGAAGAAAGAAGAAAGAAGCCGGGCGGTGGTGGCACACGCCTTTAATCCCAGCACTTGGGAGGCAGAGGCAGGTGGATTTCTGAGTTCGAGGCCAGCCTGGTCTACAGAGTGAGTTCCAGGACAGCCAGGGCTACACAGAGAAACCCTGTCTCGAACCCGCCCCTCCAAAAAAAAAGGCTATTGGCTCTGAAGTTTAAGAATACCTGGCATATACCGGAACCTCATATGACCGGAAATCCACTTCTCCAAAGACCAAATAAAACCTAATCAAGTACAATGTCTGCCAACCCCAGATCACTATTCTCCTATTTGTTCATAATCCTCTCATTTTCTTGTACTTTACAAACTAAATTGCACAGCTGCTAAAAGAGTGACAAAGAGAGAAAGCACGAGACAAAATACACATAACATTACCAGGAGAAAAGGCAGTCAGACAAGCCTAGGAGGAAAGGCACTGCCAGGAGCAGGGCAACAGCTGGGCTATGTCCCCAGCATGACATCACTCTGGCCCAGGACCCTGGCCCTCTGGGAAGGAACTGTGGTCTTAGATTTCACTGAGACTGTAGAGAGAGACCTACCTGGCAAGCTATGGAGGTGTGCAGATGAGAAGGTGCTTGATAGAGATCAAGGCCAGAAGTCAGGTTTCCAAACAAAACACACACTACTTACCAGCCACCGTAAAAACCTCCCTAACATGAACAGAAAACTCTAGAAGAAACACATTCGAGAGAAGTTACCAAAGCACTTGCACCCAGTCTGTGTTGTGATTAATTACAAATAGCTCATAGGAATTCTGCCTTCGACTTGGGCCAACTTGATTCAGAAGCATAGGAGCTCAGAGGTCAAAGAGCTGGTCTTTCCTTTGTGAGTACCACCCCACACCAACCTCTTGTATTTCTCCCTATTTACTTAAATGTATTGTCCTCAGGCAAGTCCTCCCAGACCTCTGTGTGTGTGTGTGTGTGTGTGTGTGTGTGTGTGTGTCTGTCTGTCTGTCTGTCTGTCTGTCTGTCTTTCCAACTGTCTGTCTAACTGTCTGTGTATCTGTATGTGTGTGTACTTTTAAGCCTTTCTTATCCAGGAGAAAGGTACCTACTTTATCATCTTCATGTTATCAAGAACTAAGAAATGTGCATAGCACGATGTTTTATACGGAATGCCCCTTCCTCAATGGAAACAACATACTCGTCCTTCAGTTGGTGAGTTAGTAATAAGATCAGGTGAGTTTACTCAGGAAAGTGTCACTACCTGGTCATTAAGAGTGATGAAATAGGGGCTCAGCGGGGAAGAGCACCGACTGCTCTTCCAAAGGTCCTGAGTTCAAATCCCAGAAACCACACAGTGGCTCACAACCACCTGTAATGAGATCTGACGCCCTCTTCCGGTGTGTCTGAAGACGGCGCTACAGTATACTTATGTATAATAATAAATAAATCTTGAGGCCTGAGCGAGCAGAGTTGACCAGAGCGAGCAGAGGTCCTAAAAAAAATTCAATTCCCAACAACCACATGAAGGCTCACAACCATCTGTTCAGCCACAATGTACCATATACATAAAAAAATAAATAAATCTTTAAAAAAAAGAAAGATGAAATACTGATTCATGTTATATGGACTGGTCTTAAAAACATTGTCAAGGTCTGGAAAGATGGCTTAGTGACTAAGACTGCTTGTTACCCAAGACATTGTGAACCTGAGTTCTAGTCCTCAGGGCCCATGTAAAAAGCTAGGTGTAGTATTGTGCCTGTCACCCCAGCTCTGTGTGGGTGCAGAGACAGAAAGATTGTTAGACTTTCTGGCTGCCAGCCCAGCCCAAGGTTTAGTTAAAGGACTAAGGCAGGAACTTAAAACACTTGACATCCTCCTCTGACCTCCACTCATGCACACACATTCTTGTGCACCACACACACATAAGTCAACATCACTTCACTAATTTTAAAAAACATAAAAGTGAAAGAGACCAGTCACAAAGGATTACATGGTTTCATTTCTATAAGTTGTCCAGAATAAATAATTTCAAGGGCTGAAGCGATGTCTAGATGGTTAGAACACTTGCTGTTCTTCCAGAAGGCCCAAGTTTGGCTCCCAATATCCTTGACACATGGTTCACAACCACCTATAATCTCAAAGGAATCCAATGCCCTCTTTGCCCTCTGAAGGCAGGCACACATACACACAAGCACATACTCATAAATGAAAAAAACAAATCCATAGGTATAGAGAGTGCCCCAGTGGTTGCAAAGGGCATCGAAGTGCAAATTCATAACCAAGAATGCCACATCTGGGCTAGAGAGATGGCTCAGTGGTTAAGAGCACTGACTGCTCTTCCTAGGGTCCTGAGTTTAATTCCCAGCAACCACATAGTGGCTCACAGCCATCTGTAATGGGATCTGATGCCCTCTTCTGGTGAATCTGAAGACAGCTACAGAGTACTCATATACATTAAATAAATGATATTTTAAAAAAAAGAAAAAGAAAAGAATGCCACATCTGAGGTTCCGACCCAAGGGAACTATGAGGTTTGTCTTATGACTCTAGGGCAGTTTGTGCTTATTTTATTTTCAATTGTGTGTTTGCGTGTATACTTGTGTGTGTGGATTCCACAAGGGCCAGAAGGGGCATCAGGTCCCTAGCAGTGATGAGGTGCGGGCTTTCAGACCGTGACTGGAAGATGGACACATGGGCTCAGAGAATCTCATGCTCAGAAGGATGGAAGACTCTTCTAAGTGGACTAAGTTCCAAAGGCCCCGACATTTTGCTCTGTCCTCTGTGAGCCCATTACTGGCCAAAACAATTTGGCATACTGTCCTCATTGCATAAGACCCTGGACAGTGTCAGAGGGTTCTTCTCCTGTTTGCAAGAACTACCTGGGTCCTGGCCCATATTATTTGAATGCAAATTCTATTAGCCCAAGGACAAGTCTTCCAAAGGGACAGATTCCTCCCTTCTGAGCCCTATTTGATTTGCATTCCTATAGCAAATGCGATTATGACTTAAATGAACACTTCAGTTTTGAGACTGAAGGTCAAACACCTGCAAATGGCCTCTTTTAACCCAGCTCCCTTTATAAGGTAGAGAAAGCTCGTATTTGCCAGTACTTTAAGGATAAGTATTCTGGTCAATACCTCACAGTGTCTCCTTGCCCTTGTCCTGCAAAGAATGTGATAGTGAATATCTTCAGGATGTCCTCTGCTGTGTCTTCTTTCTTCATATCCACATGTCCCATGCCAGCCTGGTCACTTAGGTCCAGCTCAGAAGTCTCCTCCTCCAGGAAGCTTTTCCTGCCTGCACTTTCTTCAGATTGACGCTCTCTGGGTATCTACACCAGCTCATATTCAATTTCTCTCCCTCCCAGTAAGAGGGTCACCTATGGTCCATCTCTATCTCACACATACACACACACACACACACACACACACACACACACACACACACGCACGCATATATATACACACACAAAAGTACACACATACATACATATAAACATGCATATATACACATACACACAAACATACATGCACACACACAGCAGGTATCAATAAATATGTACCAAATGCATGTAATTTGCTATGCAGCAGAGGTTAGCCTTGAACTTCTCATCCTGCTGACTCCAGTAATGGTTGCTTCCTTACGTTTTGTTTGTGCAGTACTGGGGATTGAACCCAAGGATTTTTTTTTTTTTTTTTGGTTTATTCAAGACAGGGTTTCTCTGTATATCCCTGGCTGTCCTGAAACTCACTCTGTAGACCAGGCAGGCCCTGAACTCAGAGCTCAGAAATCCTGCCTGCCTCTGCCTCCAAAGTGCTGGGATTAAAGGCGTGCGCCAACACTGCCCAGCTGGAAGACATTTTTAAGAGCCACGATAAGGTGAAAGAGTGAGGTTTCTAAATCTGACCACATCAACTTTCAGAACACTGCAAATGCACGAAAAAGTCATCAAGACACTGAGAAAAATATTTGCAGCCAATATGACAAATTAAAATGAAATGCCATTTTTTTTTAGCTTAGACTTGGCAAAAACTGAACTCGTGTTTTTGAAACATAGTCAATGACAATTTTATGGAAAATATTTGGATTTTAAAAAGCTGGAGTGGAGCCAGGTGGTGGTGGTGCAGGCCTTTAATCCCAGCACTTGGGAGGCAGAGGCAGGCGGGTTTCTGAGTTCGAGGCCAGCCTGGTCTACAGAGTGAGTTCCAGGACAGCCAGGGCTACACAGAGAAACCCTGTCTCAGAAAAACCAAAAAAACAAAACAAAACAAAACAAAAAAAAAGCTGGAGTGTAGTGATATTAAATCAAAATTGTGTGGTGAGGGGCTTTTACTTTGTTTAGTTTTGCTGATGAGATCAGATCTCCCTCCATTGCCCAGGCTAGCTTCAAACTCAAGATCCCTTTGCTTCATCCGCTCAAGGGCTAGGACTTGTGTCCCGTGCTACCTGAGGATTTGTGTTGTGTTTTCAAGGTTTGTTGTTTTACAATTGGCCTTCATAACAAAGAAGTATTATGTGTGTAATCAGAGGCAAAACTCAGTAGAGCCAAGCTTGGTGGTGTGTGCACCTATGGTCCCAGCTACATAGGAGACTGAACCAGAGGATCATTAGGATAGGAGACCATCTTGGGCAACACAGACTCCATCTAAAAACAAACAAATCACCTTTAGCTGATAAAACTCCGTAGTTTAAGGGAGTGAGTGAGAAGACAGGCCGATTGGAACATAATTGGCATAACCTGCTAGGAGAGCACTCTATCTGTATTTTATTTATTTATTTATTTATTTATTTATTTATTTTTGTTTTTCAAGGCAGGGTTTCTCTGTGTAGCCCTGGCTGAACTGGAACTCACTCTGTAGATCATGCTGGCCTCGAACTCAGAAATCTGCCTACCTCTGCCTCCCAAGTGCTGGGATTATAGGTGTGTGCCACCACTGCCCCGCCTGTATTTTATTTTTAAATTGAGGCAATCCTCCTACCATTGCTTCCTTGATTCTGAAATTATAGGCATGGACAGTTTAGAAGGGCAAATTAAATGTAATTATTAAGCACTTTTAAGACATTTTCATTACTTACCCAAATTTGTCATTGATCCTAATAGCCAGAATAGAATATGGGTAAGATCATTTTCCAGTGACTTATTCTAATTACTAGACCAAAAAAGACTAAGGAATAAAGCAAATTTGAACAGTGACATGTGCATACTGTCAAAGCAGAGACTTCTAACATATTGAAAAACAATGTAAGTGATTAGTTAACTAAGGATTGTTATTTATTTACTTTTATTAATAAGGATGTATGCTGGTGAGATGGCTCAGTGGTTAAGAGCACTGACTGCTCTTCCGGAGGTTATGAGTTCAAATCCCAGCAACCACATGGTGGTTCACAACCACCCGTAATGAGTAACAAATAATAATTTCATTATTAATGAGTAACAAATAAAAATAAATAGGGGGAAAAAGAGGGAAAAAAATAAGGATGTATGCTGATCAATTCTGATGTGGTCAGGGAGTAGAAAATTACTAAAATCTTGAAACTGTTACCAGAGAAGAACATTTTAAGTAAAAGGAAAAGAAGCAATGATGTAAAATTTAGACTGACAGCCCAGATTTCTAAAAGCAGGAAGCTAGTGGGAGTATCAGGGTTTGTACGTGTGTGTGTGTGTGTGTGTGTGTGTGTGTGTACTCTGAAGATTACAGTAATGTGTAACAGTGAATGCATCTACATTTATTCGTAACTCTGGAGGGAGATGCAGGTCTTTTTACATAATTGCCAGGTGATTGTGAAGGTATGCATTCTCACGTAGGGAGATTGTATAAGACAGAGAACAATCTTGGGTGTTATTCCTCAGGCATTCTACTTATCTTTATCTTGTTTTGTTTGTTTGTTTTGAGTCAGATCTGTGATGGTTTGAATGAAAATGACCCCTACCTATGGACTCATAGGGGGCGGCACTATTAGGAGGTGTGGTTTTATTGGAGTGGGTGTGGCCTTGCTGAAGGAAGTGTGTCACGGTGGTTGGGCTTTGAGGTTTCAGAAGCTAAAGCCAGACCCAGTGACTCACTTTCTAGTCCTGCTGCCTGCTTGATTCAGTCATAGAACTCTCAGGTACCTCTCTAGCACCACGGCTGCCTACATACCACCATGCTTCCTGCTATGACTGTGGACTAACCTCTGAACCTGTGTGAATCAGTGATCCATAATGCCAGACATTAAAGTCACAATGAGCAACTACAGGTTCCATAGTATCATTCTGAAAGTTTGGTCAAAGTATTCAACCTGTCTTGTTTTAAACGCCAACTGAACTGCTTGACAATTTTCTAGAAAATTTGAGAAATGGTGGCTGCAAGCTCAATAGCCTCATCCACAAAATGGAGTTGATGCTGCCACCACCATCAAGTGCCCCATGGAATGAGCCACGTAAAATACCTTAACTTCTATGTAACAGTGTTAACAGTATTATTCCACAACTGACTATCCTGAAGATGACTGCTCCTTAGGTCCATCAAAAATGCCCTGCCTGTGCATTCCAGGCTAAGTTGAGCTACATACACGATAAGAAACTTTCTCTCAAAAGGGGCAGGTTGGGGTAGGGGGAAGAAATACACAAGTTTAAAAGAATACAGAGCTTCAAAGAGCCGCTGCACACACAGATCTAGTAAGTTTGTAGCCTTGCAAAGTGTACCATAGCACCTGGCTCCGCAGGATGTCATGAAGAGAAACCACCTGAAATGGGTCAGGTTCCTTTTCCTTTCCCATTTCTGACTTTATGGGATCCTTTTATTTCGATAATTGTTTACATCTTTCCTAGGATTTCTATGTAAATGAAATTTTTGTGATGTTTTCAAACTTGTCTAGTCTCACACTCAGCTCTCGCCTTAGGCTTGGGGAGCTGTTTATCTCTTCAAAGATTTCAACCATGCTATTTTCTAGTTCTTGAGATACAAAGTCTGATTGCTGCGGCTACCAACTGTGTGTAGTTTATTTGTTTGCACAATAGTGTAAATGTATTACAAACTCATCTTAGCAGTCTCTCTGTCTCTCTGTCTCTGTCTCTGTCTCTGTCTCTCTCTCTTTTACTTATTTACTAGGGAAGGAAGAATGTGTTTCACGCAAGCTCTCGGAGCTCAGAGGACAACTTCCGGTTGTCAGTTTGCTCCTTCCACTGTGTGAGTTCTGGGGATCAAACTCAGGATGGCAGTGTTAGCAGCAAGCGTCCTTCTGCTTGCGCCATCTCAGTGGCCCTCTGTCAGATTTCTATGAGTACCTAAAGCCCTGACAGTGGAAGTGTCCCGTTGTAAGTGACTGTCTCTGAAAGGAGTAAACACCATGTTGGGTGGGGGTGGGCCCAATTGCAAAAGGATCAGTCTCAGATGGGCTTGTTGACTATTTACAACCTCCTTACGGAGGGGTGGGGAGGGCCATGATCCCTCACCTGAGGAACAAGATACTCCCTACTTTTAACCTCTTCTATGCAACTCTGACTTAATTGTATATGACCTCAGGGAGGGGCTCAAGTATATAGGCCAGGAAGAGAGGTGGACTGCCATCTATGCGGCTACCAGAAAGCCCTGGTGCCTGTCTGGTAAAGGCTTTCCAGGTTGTTGGAGGAGTACCACCCCACTGTAAGTGAACCCTCACCTAAGGAGATGGAGTAGCTGTTGCTTACATCTCTACCTGGGTAGGAATTTTAACAACCATCCTTATCTTAAGACTTCACAGACCCTGAGGTTTATCAGCTCTGATCAAGTTTTTACTTTAACTTTTTTTACTTAGAATTCCCATGCCACACAGCAGATATGACTTCAGACCCCGAATCTGTACATGGTATGAAGTAAATATGTGCACTTCTTTTTCTTGTCCTTCCTTTTTTTTCCCCTCTAGACAACTCCCAGCTCCCGTTTTCCTAGGCAAACACAGAGCCTGTGGCTGGACTTCTCTTACACACAGATAGAAAATATCTAGTTGCAGACTGGAGAGATGGCTCAGTGGTTAAGAGCATGGGCTGCTTGCTTTTTTTTCCCAAAGGTCATGAGTTCAATTCCCAGCAACCACATGGTGGCTCACAACCATCTGTAATTGGATCTAATGCCCTCTTCTGGTGTGTCTGAAGACAATGACAGTGTGCTCATAGTTACATAAAATAAAAAAAAAAGATAAATATTTAAAAAGAAAAGAATAGAAGATTTCTAGCTGCAATCAGCTCAGCTCAGCTCTGACAACCTCCCTGGTTCATTGGCGCCTGCATTTTTCAGTGTCTTTAGCAGAAGGGAGCAATCTCTCCCCAGCACTAATCCTGTTGACGGTGGCCCCACCCTCCTGAACTAACGGCTTCCCAAAGCCCCCCTCCCTAACCCAAGCATTTTGTGAGTGAGGCATCTGTGCAGGAATGTGTGGAGAACACAAGCTTCAGACACTTTATCAGCACTCGTGAGGAGTGAGCCAAGTGGCCACCAACTGAAGACTGTCCCGGTGTTTGTAGAGCTAACGGCTTTTTGATAAGACTAGGAAAAGAAAACAGAAAGCTTTGGGGCTAAGTCGCTTTCTGTTTTCAAAAACGACTTTCCAACTCTTGGGGGTGGGTGGGGGGGGTGGGGCGAAACCCTGTATTGAAAGACATGGAAAGGAAAAACCCTAGAGCACGACCTGTGCCGGCCTTCAGGTTGAGGAATAAATGCCTTTTTCTTTTCATTTTTCATTACTTTTAACACTTCCTATTCCTTGTCTCTTGAGGCAGACAGTCATAAAGCTATTTTAATGAGGACTTTTTCTTCCCATCGGAGGTCAGTGACACGTGATGACAGGTAGGGTAGGGGTTGGGTATGGTCTGTGTTTGGAATTCCTGGAACTTGTTGGCACACCCATGGAAGTAACTTGCTCTCAGGACTTCCTTCTCCTCTCCTCCTAAAGGAGATGGCTGCGTCAGCCATTCTGCGCATGCGGAACAACTGATCATGCGCACGACGCTGCTGTGGTACCTGTGGCTAAATGCAGAGAAGGACAGAACTTTGCAGAAGTGTAATCCCCTTGTGAGGTATTGAAGCTGGCACTGATTCCAACTGCGCTGACTAGAGCTGGGGACTTTGGAAAGTGACCGGTGAGCCTAGGTTATTATCATGACACTCATGGTGCTTTTATGAGACCAGAAAAAGGGAAGAAAGGATGAAGAGAGAGGGGGATGGAGGGAGCGAGAGAAAGAGGCCTCAATATAAGATGTATGATAGCCTCCTCTTGGTTTAGTACTTGGTATCAAGTACTTCCCCTATCTATGATGGATGTGCACGTCCCATACCCACTCTTTTTTTTTAATTATTTATTTTATGTATATGAGTACACCATTGCTCTCTTCAGACACACCAGAAGAGGCATCAGATCCCATTACAGATGGTTGTGAGGCACCATGTGGTTGCTGGGAATTGAACTCAGGACCTCTGGAAGAGCAGTCAGGGTGCTCCAGCCCCATATCCACTCTTTCTAAGATAGTAGCTTCTAGCTGTGCCTGGTCACTGAACACTTGAAATGCAGCATGATAGACAGATTTTTCTTTTAATTTAAATGTTATTCAATTTAAATAGCCACAGGAGCCCAGTGGCTTCCATGTTGAGCAGCATCACAAACAGCAGTGCCTCTGCCCTTGTCTCAGGCAATGAGAAGGCCCTTGTGAGAACATTAATGCATGCAGGGAACAAGCCTACAGGGTAAGTGACTGTCTCAGGCCTCCTGGGCCAGAAGGATTTGGAAGGCCTGTGGCTGTTATGGGTGGGCGTGAAGAAGTAAAGAGCACACTGGGAGGCTGGGCATGGAAGCTACAGTCACTGGGTCCCGAATACTCTCGGTTTTCTTGCGTCCACTTGTAGGCAGCATCTGTGGGGCCAGAGGTCATGCAAGCTGGACTTGACAGGAAGTGAAAGAGCTCACTCTAATGCTTCTCTAACTCTGATTCCCAGTCCTCATGACTGAAAACATCAAGAAAGCACTCGTGAAGACGCTGGCATTTAAGGTCTAGAGGTGTAGCTTAGTGTAGACCAGCATGCCTTGAATGACCCTGGGCTCCATACCAAAGTATTAGATGGTGTGGGGGAAGTACTTGATACCAAGTTCTAAATTGGAGGGGAGCTTATTATATGTCTTATATTGAGTCCTCTTTCTCTCCCTCCCTCCCTTTCCCCATCTCTCCTCCCCTCCCTCCCTCCTTCCCTTTCTCTCTTCTCATAAAAGCACCACAAGTCAAGAGTGCCACGCTAATGACCTAGGCTCACCTGTCACTTTCCAAAGTCCCCAGCTCTAAGCAGCGCAGTTAGAATCAGTATCAGCTTCAATACCTCACAAGGGGATTATATTTCTGTGTATGAAACTTTGGGGAATCCTCATCTGAACCATAGCAAACTTGAGAGGAAGTAACAAAGGAGTAAATAAATAGACTTAATGGTAGATCATAACTATGTAATAAAGAGAGGAATGTTAAACAAAAGCTCCCAGAGAATCGGGGACCTGTGAGATCATATCAATACATGTGTATGCATAGATGTAACTGTAACATGCATTGGGTGAGGAATTTGGAGCTAAAGTCCCAGAAAGGAAAGAAAGGATGGAGTAGAAAAAAAAATTAAGAGACTTTCCAAGTTCTGAATACCAGTTGTTGGATGAATATGAAGCAAGATGAAGCTGAGCAGGGCCTGTTGCACTACATGAACAAGGTGCAGGGCTTGATGCGACAAGCAAATCCTGACAGGAAAGGACAACCAGAGACTACACTCAGGGACTTAAGATTAGAGAGGTGACAGAGTATGGTAGCCATCATGGTGGAAAACATCTTCTCAGGTACTGCAAGAAATACAACTCTCCTGAGGCTGAGGGAGAAGGATCGAACCTGGGGCCAGCCTGGGTACTTAGAAGACCCTATCCCAGGACTGGAGAGATGGCTCAGTGGTTGAGAGCACTGACTGCTCTTCCGAAGGTCCTGAGTTCAAATCCCAGCAACCACATGGTGGCTCTCAACCATCCGTATGGAGATCTTA
>JADRCD010229977.1:0-13215 GCA_019843815.1 Montemys delectorum | reverse complement strand
GTGTGTGTGTGTGTGTGTGTGTGTGTGTGTGTGTGTGTGTGTATGTGTATACAGGTGTTTGTAACCAGGACCCTCTCTAAGTGGCTCTTTTTTGGGGGGGAGAGGGCTTCAAGACAGGGTTTCTCTGTATAGCCCTGGCTGTCCTGGAACTCACTCTGTAGAGCAGACTGGCCTCGAACTCAGAAATCCACCTGCCTCTGCCTCCCAAGTGCTGGGATTAAAGGCGTGCACCACCACTGCCTGGCTCTAAGTGGCTCTTTATTTTGTCCTAATTTCTATTTCTTTGCCAAAATAAATATCAAATTGTAGGACACAGACTCCTGATGAGAGACTTATCTATGTTTTTCACTATATAGTAGAATCTTTTCTCCTTACTTTACCCACTAACAGTTGGCTTACCAGTACATTCCCACATAGTTTCAGGAATTCCAGGGCAATCTTAAGAGGTTTGTGTTCTGATTGGGTCTCATTGCAGAAAATACTGATGCTGTATCGATAACACTCCTTGTTACTGTTTTGTCTTTTTTATTTTTTTCTTCACCTTCTGTTCCCTACTGGAGAGTTCTTGAGAAAGTTTCTTCTGCTCCTGTTTTAAAGCCACACCAGGGTTACTCATTGTAATATGATTGCCTTGGCATCCTGAGGCAGTCTTTTCTTTGGTTGGTTTTGGGTTTTGGTTTTTTGAGAGAGGGTTTCTCTGTGTAACCTGTCTGTCATGGAAGTCACTCTGTAGACCAGCCTGGACTTGAACTCAAAGAGATCTCCCTGCCTCTGCCTCCAGAGTACTGGCTCATACTCTTTTATTTGCTCTTCAGCAGCTAATGGAGCTGACCTATCAACACTGCTTCAGTATGAACACAGTGGTAATGACAGAGCTCTGTGGGTTGGCCCCGATATGTGCCTTGAACTTGGGATACTTGAGAAGTGGATAAGAATCAGGGTGTAAGGAAGAGCTTCCAGCTTCCCAGCTCACCCTAATGCAGACCAGACTATAGACCTGTATTCAAGCTGAAGGACATGCTCCTATGGTGAAGACAAGGCAAGTTGGCTGTGCTCAGCTCCATGCACTACTGGGCTTTGTTCTAAGTCAGGCTGTGGTCAGCTGTGTGCCTATCCGGGCTGTGCCAACCACTGGCTGTGCTCAGCTCTATGGACTATCAGGGCTGTATTTTCTGATTTATCTTCTGAAATTCACGGTGGCTTTGCCACAGCTTGTGGTTGTAAAGTTGGAAAAAATTCCCAGATGTCTGAAAACTTTTCTGACATTATTTTAGTTGACAAATAGTGGCCTTGCCTCAAAATGAGTATTATTTAATCCACGGTAAACCATCTTTTAGTTCTTACATCAGTCTTGACTTTATTAAAGTCAAAAGTAATGTTTAGGGAGGATAAAATCATAAATATGATTCATAAATACTTAAAACAACAACAACAGCACTCCTGGTTGAATAGAAATCCCACTTAGAATTGTAGTTTATCATTTAAGGGAAAACTTCTGGGATTAAGGGTAAACCAGTTTTAGAAAAGAAATCAAATATTATAGAATTTGAAAACCTAATTTAGCATATATCAGATTAATGCCCTGTAAACTCTCTAAGTCTGAATTCAGCTGGCACTACGTCTGACTTAATTCTCCTGTTTATTTTCTTCTCTTTCTATGGTTATTTGTGTCTAAATCTCAGTTACTTTTGCTTTTATGGGTTTAAACACTTCGTAATGATTTAGTAAGGGGCTTATCCTTCCCTACTATTTTTTTCCCAGCAAATTTTTGAGGAGGTAGTGGTCTGGAATTTTTCATGTGTGAAATCACCTTTTTTTTGTGAGTATATACACAACCTCACAGTTTTACCAATATATATATTTTTAACTTGCAAATAAGCAAAGATTTAAAATTTTGTACATAAACAGTAAAGTTGATAAAGGCATTTTTATATATTTGTATCCTAATGTGCTTTTTCTGTTTTAAAAATATACTGTAGTTGATTGAAATAAATTTGATTTTGACTTGTGCCACACAACTGTAATTCCTTCAAACACATGTCACCATGCAGTATATTTAAGGCAATGTCAGCAACAATCCTTCCTTTATTTAGAGTAATGTAATCTAAAACTATCAACCCTTTCTACTCTCATGAGCTTTTGGCTTTCATACTGGAACGCACAAAACAATTCATTTATGTAGAGCTTTTAGTGGGATGTCCATCATAGGAAAGGTTGTATTTAAATGTCCACCTTCCAGTGAGGTCGACTTTATGCCTAGCATCATCCTGTTTTCTGAGCCTTTTAAGTGACTTTGGTTTAATTAGTTATCCCTTTGTTTAAAATTTAAGATGCTGGAGCCTGTCTGTGGTCCCAGAGTTGAGTCAGACAGAGTGTGACATAATACCAGAATCTACTTACTTTAGTAATATTCTCCAGGTACACGTGAAAAGGAACCTTTCAAAGGTGAGCCTGAGCCAGAGAGGAGGGATAAGTCATGTTGGAAGGATGGGATGTAGATCCTATGGGATTCGGTAATGGAATTGATCCAAGAATCATTCCCAACAAAAAGAATGTTCAGACTCTCAGACTCAAAGCCTGTCTTGGCTTATGTATATGAAGACTCCCCATTGACTTCTGTGAGTGCTGAATTCTAAAAGATTCAAATCAAGCAAACAATAAGGAATAAAGAAAATAATAAAAACACAAATGGCATATGCGATTATTTACAAGTCAAATGGAAAGTCAAGGTAGAAAATGCATAGAAATATTGACTAACCAAGGTAATAACATTCTAGGGAGGGATTCAAGCTGTACACTGTGGTGCATTCACTTGTTTTGATTTTTCATCTAAATCATTTTGAACATGAGGATATGTTTAATATATTTGGGAAGACGTTATGTTATCATTGAACTTCACTCAGAGGCAGTCACAGTTGTCTGTTGGGGAACTGGACTGTATATTTGTTATGAGCAGTGTTGAAGACACAAGGGTTAGAGAGCCACAGCATGGAATGAGATGAAAAGTTCTCTGCCTCAACGCATCTCTGTTTTAAAAAGCAAGACGCATGGGGCTGGAGGAAGGCTGAGCAACCAAGAAGCCCTGACTGCTCTTGCAGAGGACCCCAGTTTGGTTCCCAGCACCCACATCGCAGCTTCCAGCCATCCACAGCTCCAGGTCTAGAGAATCCAGTGCTCTTTTCTGACCCCTGTAGGTACTGCAAGTATATGATATACATATGTACATCCAGGCAAACACCCATACATGTAGAATAAGAATAAGTACATGTTTTAAAAAGTGGAGTCATGTACATATAAATGTATCAGGTACAAGACATCCGAAGCTGTGTGAACAAGGCAGTGTGGGATAGAACAGATGCAGTGGTAACATGGAGTAGACATTTAGAAGCGGAGAGAGGAAAACAATCAGCAGCAGTGGCTTTATGGGAGAGGTAGAGATTCTGACTAGAGAACAAAATTCTCTTTAAACATCCCCAATACCCAAAATTCACTAATGTCTGAGACATGTTTTAAAATATATACTCTCTACATTATTGTTATGAGTAGATGTATGGAGAAATATGACCACAATGATAAGAAAGGGGAGTCAGAATGAATACATCTTTGAAACATGCCAAGTTCTTCCTCATTTTTGTTGGATCACATGGTACGTGTTTCTATATGCTCACGTCTGGGCTTGGTTGACTTTCTTAACTAATACACTGCCAAAGAGAAAGTTAGAGGGTTTAGTCTTTGGGGAGGGGGAAGAACTTTTTGAAGCAGTCTGCCTATTAAATTCTCTCTTTATATTCAATACTTTTTGTTAAGACTAGGCATGTAATCATGAGCTCATCCAGTGTCTACTTTCTACACTAACATATACCCTCCAGAGAAGCAGAAGCTAGCTGTGTGCCATGTCCCACAGAATGGGCTGTGCTTGTGCTGCAAGCCCAGTGTGCAGAAAAGAGCTATGGTCACTGTGGCCATAAAAATGCTGACCTGAGTAGTTGGTGGCTTATCAGTTTTACTTGTCCCAAATATTTTTCATGATGTTGTAGAAAGAAAGAAGGTGAAACAAAACCTTTTTGCTGTTGTTGTTCTGGGACTAAATATTAATGAAGAAGGTTGTAAAAAAGAAGACTAAAAATAATGAAATCGGGTTTACATTCGTGCTGTGACCGTGGACCATGAGTAGAGATGGAGGACTGACTTTCACCAGTCCAAGGTCAGTAGAACTGACCTTCAGTACTAAACTGAAGAACATCTGCTGTCAACTCTGGTTAGGTTCTGCCAGTGATACAGAGTAATGGTGCCTCAGTCCAGATGCAGGGATTCCTGAATTTCTTTCGGTCTTCTGTATGTTTTTGGAACAATCTTATCTTATTGTCGGTACTCATACTACATTGCCTTCCCAGAAGACCTGTGCTCCATCTTTAAAACCTACTATACTGATTGTAGACATGTTTGAATTGGATATAGGACTTTGTAATTTATAACATTTTAACTTTCCAAATTTAGCATTTGAATTATATTAACACAATGCATCATAAATTAGCCTTTCTCTATGTCGTCGTTGAGTTTCCCATAACCTATTTATTCCTCAGGAAGCACTTCTTCATCCTATGTCCTTAGCACCAGCAGTCAACCCCAGAGCACTAGGTAGAGAGTTGCCTGATAGATTTAACCAAATATTGGGCGATGTAAATGAGAATTTAGACGTAGGACATACCATTGGATCCTTCAACATCCATAAACTGTGACCAAACACATTGTATTTGTTAGGGTTTTACTGCTGTGAACAGACACCATGACCAAGGCAAGTCTTATAAAGGACAACATTTAATTGGGGCTGGCTTACAGGTTCAGAGGTTCATCCATTATCCTCAAGGCAGGAGCATGGCAGCATCCAGGCAGATGTGGAACTGAAGGAGCTGAGAGTTCTACTTCTTGTTCCGAAGGCAAACAGGAGAAGACTGGCTTCCAGGCAGCCAGGAGAAGACTGGCTTCCAGGCAGCTAGGAGAAGAGTCTTAAAGCCCATGCCTAATCTAACCAGGCCACACCTACCCCAACAAGGCCACACCTCCTAATAGTGTACTCCCTGGCCCAAACTTATTCAAACCATCACACACATATTCCTTGATTTGTTGTTTTGTTTTGTTTTCAATGGAACTCATTTTCATACTTCTAAAAGGAAATACTATGGGGTTTTGTGAAAGTTTAGTTTTTAAAATGTATGCAAAAGCCAGTTGGTGGTGGCACATGATTTTAATCCCAGCACTTGGGAGGCAGAGGCAGGCAGATAGATCTCTGTGTTCAAGGCCAGACTGGTCTACAGAGTGACTTCCAGGACAGCCAGGAGTACACAGAGAAACACTCTCTTGAAAACCAAAACAAGAAAAAAAGAAATATTTAAAAAGTAGGGTGTAGGACCTAACATGTAGGAATATTTAGTACTAGTAACTGTTGCTAGGATGGGATCTAATTAACTTGGCTGTTGTTTAGCTACATTTTGGTGGGTAAGAGGAAAAATTCAGGCTTGGGCTACTGAGAGGATGACCTTTCCGAGGATAGTTAAAATAATGGCTTTATTTAGAAGGGAGAACCGCCTGTTCAAAAGGCCTGGGGCAGGATTCCTGGGATGTTTTCAAAGAAGTAAAGTAAAGCCTCTGTCTTGAGAGTGTCTAGGATAATGCAGAGAGAGGTTGCAGGAACTGCTGCTGTGTCTTATAGACCTTGTGGGCTTGTTAAAGAGACTTTAACAGTTTAGTCTAAAGATTTCATCAGGAACCAAAGCATTTGATTTCAGACTATGTAGCTCATTAATAGGTACATATTGACTATGTATGAGACCCTGAGTTTCAATCACCAAAACCAAAATTAAAACAAACAAACAAACAAACAAACAAAACAAAACAAAAAACAATTCAGCTACACCATTTAGCTCATCTCTGAAAGCATACTCCTAGGAAGTCTTAGTGGCTATTTTTGCTAGTAGTCATTAATTTTTGCTAATAGCTATACCACCTGTACATGCAATAGTTTTTCAACAGTAAGCAGTAAGTGGCCTAATTGACCCTGGCGACGTCCAGTTTTTTCAGTAAATCTGAGGGTCATAGTTATGTGAGTATGTGTATATGTTGTATACCTGGATTTTGAGTGGCTGTTCAACTGTCTTCTGCAAGTCAATACATTTTTTCTAAGGTCTCCAAACATCTTAAGCTCTAGTCAGGATCAGTGTTAAAAACTCTCAGTAGGTAAGTGTAATTAGAGAATTGTATCCTCACAGGGCATACTGCACCAAGAAGACTGTACATATGCAAGACCATTTTATCTGCATATACACTACAAACATATCCACTTGTTCACTTAGATACACACACACACACACACACACACACACACACACATCCTCTTTTCCTATAAGGAAATGGCCAACATGTTCTTCTCTTTACTTCCTCTGGCCATTCAGTCTCCATGTCAAGGAGTGGCATGTATACATAGGAGTTGAAATAAAGCTCATTTACCAGTCCCTTTAATTTGTAGGTATCATGACTGAATGATGCTCACTCTTCACTATCTATCTAACACCATCATGTTATGTCTCAGACATTGTGGAGTGACAGCAGAGCCCCGTATTATTCTGTGGATGAGCATAGCAGTTTTGCACATACACAAGAATAGATCACAGTGAACATCCCCCAGCTCCGTTTGCAGACATTGTATTTCCACCATGACAAAATTCCCACAAGAGGTTAAATTATTCATGCCTTGGAATCTGTGGGATTCAGCAGATAGGCTCAGTGTTATTGATGGCAAACTTTATCTCTCTTATTTCTGAGACACATAATGGAGTAGAGAAACCCTCAGGTAGCCAGAGTTAGTGTTTAGGCTAATTTTGCAGGGCCATTGGGCTTTTGCCTTAATGTGTACAAATACAATTTTCGTCCCCCACAGCAGATTGGAAGTAGATAGAGGGAGAGAGAATTGGCACTAATTTATGAACCTTCCACCCCTCTTGGGTTGACACACCCTGGGAGGGCAAGGTGGTCTAATTACACTCGCTTCACCTAATGAGACCTTTCAATGACAGCTACTGATTAGAAGGAGAGATGTTTGGGGACCTTAGAGAAGACATATTGACTTAAAGAAGGCCAGACTTCATCTGTCTGTTATGTGGCTCAGGCAGCACACAGAGTTGCTAGCAGCAGTTGACTAGCCACTTTGAAGTCCATCTCTGCACCTTGCTCCAAACGTCTGAGTGGACTATACTGAGAAGCTGAGATACACTTTATTTCTCAGCTTCAGTGAGGTCAGAGAGGTCAAGAATTCTGTTTGCTTTTAGCAGTGTCTTGACGCTTTTTCTTCCTTGGTGATGGTCACATGGACTGTTCCTCCTTTTGGTAACAAGAATAACCCATAGTCCGGGACGCTGTTTTTAGAAACATTGATTTGGACCGTGGCAAATGGACACCTGACATTGTTTTCCTCTTCACACATTTGCAGCATGCCCATTGGGGGACGCAGGACTGAGAGGTTAACGGCATATTGTATGTAATATGCATATGAGGTGTGTAATGAAGCCTGAGAAAGAGCCATGGAGAGGTGAGCTGTGCTGTGCTCCCGAGCACTGCAGCCCTCAGACGCAGTGATGCTCTCTGAACTCCAGTGAAGTAGAAGAAAGTATTCCAAATGCTTTACCAGAAAGAAATGGTAAGCAAGCATTTTGAGGAGGCAGATGTATTTAAGATGTGTTCATGCATCCAAAAAGTTCAATGGTATTCCACGATTTTGTACAACTTTTTTTGCTTTTGGGGTGTGTGTGTGTGTGTGTGTGTGTGTGTGTGTGTGTGTGTGTGTTTGAGACAGAGTTTGTCTGTCTTCAATCTGTAGATCAGGCTGGCCTTGAACTTATAAGATTCGGAGATCCTTTTTATGCCCTCCCAGAACATAGGTTTACAGCATGAGTTGGTTATCTCTCATTGGTGGAGCTCATTGTTCTTTGTTTCCATTGCCCTTTGTACCCCAGGTGAGGAGGAGATACCTGTTGCACGTAGAAGGGGTGGGGGAGAACCACCTCCTACTGGTGACATTTCCTGGAACTGGCATTACTCCCCACAATTAGGGCATCTCCTGGGGATGGATGTTTAATCAGTAAACCCTTTTCGAAGCTCTCTGACTTTAAGCTTAATGAACATTCCTGGCTTCCGGGTATTTTTATGAGGTGTCCCTGTTTGCTCACTTCTTACAAATTCACAGATATCTGCCTACTTCTACCTCCTGAATCCTTGCACTAAAGGCGTGTGCCACCAACCACCTGGCACTATATACACACTGTAATGTACCAATTAAAAATATATTTAAAACCGAACAGCAGTGATGGCTTGCTGTGGTACCAAGAACATGCATTTCCATAGTCTACATGTACTTTCTGGAGCAAGACAAATTTTCTTTGTAGATCCAAAAGGTATATAGTATTTACTTCTCCTTTTGTAATCACAAAGCTTTCCCATTATCCCACATCCTGACACTTTGCTGGCAGGATGAGCTGTGTTGTCGTTGTTGTTGTTGTTGCTGCTGCTGCTGCTGCTGCTGCTGCTGCTGCTGTTTTGCCATGTAGCCCGGGCTGGTCTGACACTCCCTGAGATGCCTGGCTGGTCTGGAACATATTAACCCAGTCTAGTTGTGAATTCAGTGTTCTCTTACCTCCATCTCCCAAGTACTATTGTTGGAGTCATGTGTCCTTTCTTGCTTCATATGTATACACCTTAATAGAATAGATTAATCTTTCCTGGATTTTCCTTTTCAAGTTGCATTATTTTAAACTGAAACCTTCTTTGCTTTTATATTTTTCACCTTTATAACTATTATCATTATTATTAACTTTTGTATGGTGTTTGTGATATATCTGTTTGGACGTGGATGTCAGAGGGCAATTTTGTACAGTCATTTCTCTTCTCTCAACTTTTCTTAGGTTCTGGGTTCAAACTGAGGTCCTTGGGTAGTGGCACATGTTTTTAATCCCAGCACTCAGGAGGCAGAGGCAGGCAGATCTCTGAGTTCAAGGCCAGCCTGGTCTACAGTGAGTTCTAGGATAGCCAGGGCTACACAGACAAATTCTGTCTCAAAAAATAAACAAGCAAAAAATGAAAATATGCCTGCTTAACCTCTAACTATGAATAGTTTTGTGTCTTTAAATCTCACTTATGCAGTAATAGACTCTGTATGTACATATGTGTGTATATTTAGGGTTATGTATCATATCAAAGTTCATTCCATTCCTTGTTGGCCAACTGCAAAGTCAAACACCTGAAAGCTTGTACTGTTTGTTTTATTCATTTAAGGTACTGGATTGGAACCTGAGGCCTTTGCTTTTTTTAATATTTTTTTATGTATATGAGTACACTGTAGCTGTCTTCAGATACATCAGAAGAGAGCATCAGATCCTGTTACAGATGGTTGTGAGCCACCATGTGGTTGCTGGGAATTGAACTCAGGACTTCTGGAAGAACAGTCAGTGCTCTTAACCACTGAGCCATCTCTCCAGCTTTTTTTTTTTTTTTTTTTTTTAAGATTTATTTATAGGCTGGCGAGATGGCTCAGCGGGTAAGAACACTGACTGCTCTTCCGAAAGTCCTGAGTTCGGATCCCAGCAACCACATGGTAGCTCACAACCACCCATAATGAGATTGGACGCCCTCTTCTGGTGTGTCTGAAGACAGCTACAGTGAATTACGCCGGAGCGAGCAGGGCCGGAGCAAGCGGGCCAGCAGACGTCCTGAGTCCAATTCCCAGCAGCCACACACATGATGGCTCATGGGATGGCTCATTGTACAGCTTCAGTGTACTTATACACATAAAATAAATAAAATAAATCTTAAAAAAAAAAAAGATTTATTATTTGTACACTGTAGCCGTCTTCAGACACACCAGAAGAGGCGCCAGATCTTATTACAGGTGGTTGTGAGCCATCATGTGGTTGCTGGGATTTGAACTCATGACCTTTGGAAGAGCAATCGGTGTTCTTACCCACTGAGCCATCTCTCCAGCCCCAAGCTTGTACTGTTATCTCTTCTTCTGTTTGATACTATATAAGTAGGCTACTACAGTTGTCTTAGGGTCTCTGTTGCTGTGATAAAATATCACAACAACAACTTTGCTGGAAAAGGATTTACAACTTGTAGCCCATCATCCAGGAAAGTCAGAAGAGCAGGAACTCAGTCCAGGAACCTGGAGGCAAAACTGAAACAGAAGGTCTAGAGGAATACTGCTTATGGCTTATTCCCTGTGCCAAGCTCAACCTGCTTTTTTATCCCAGGAACCACAGTGAGCATGGTCTTCCCACATACAAAATCAATCTAGAAAATGCAGCACTTGCTTGCCCACAGGCTAATCTTGTATGGACATTTTCTCAGTTGAGGTTCCGTCTTCCAAATGACTTGTGTCCCATGTTGAGTTGATATAAAACGGTCCAGGATAAGATGTAGTAGTTACTTCTCTGTTGCTGTGATAAAATATCCCAAGAAAAGCTGTGTAGGCAAGAAAGGTTTTGGTTTGGCTTATGACCAAAGGTGTCTAGAGGGATAAAGTCCAAATGACAGGCAAGGCAAGCAACAGTCAGGGAAGTGTGGTACCAGGAGCAGGAAGCTGACTGACCGCATGTTTATCCACACACAGAAAGTGGGCTCAAGAGGCAGGAAGTGGGGCTAAGCTGTAAAAACCTCACAGCTCACCCTAGTGGCTGAAGGACTTCCTTTCTCTTTGAGTGGGATCTCCTTTGGTAACCCAGCTACCAACCCTAACTCAGCCTTCAGCATACGCTGCCACACCCATCTAATGTTAGAATCAAGGGAACAGGCGTGCTGCTTAGAACGTGGATTCCATCCAGTGAGTGTTCCCTGAGTGTCATAACCTCTTAGCTGCCTTCATTGCTGTTATTATTATAAAGCATGCAACACCAGTGTGAGGTCATGTCTCAGTGGCCATAGTAGGCCGTTGTTGATCCCTTCTGGGCTTCACGTTGCCCAGATTTAGAACAGGAGAGTAATGGAACCTATCCAGTGGTGATTGAGAGAGTGAAATAAGTTTGGAGAATTTGCAGAGGACTATGTGGATCAAGATCCTTGTGACATGGGCTATTTACTGTTACTAAGAAGCCAGCCAGTCCCCTAGAATCACCTTGAAGTACTTGCTCATGTCTCTCTGCTTTCCTCAGTCTTCTGAATTGATGACTGAAAGCAAAACTTAAAGTGGTCACCGCGAGGGCAGCCGTGATTGATTGCGGGCTGTGACAGGTGCAGCTCTGAAGGTCTTCATGAAGAAGATACTGTAAGAGTGCGGATGGGTGCGAAAGCACCGAGGAAAGCAGGTGTCCTCCCTGTTAAATGCTCCAGCCCACCAGGATGAATCTAACTATATATGATGTGTAGAGATATTTGGGGCCCATGATAGAGAAGCTCTTGTGAGTCTAGACTGAGTTTTGGAATTTCACAGTGTTCAAAGCTACATACCTTCTAATGAGAAAACCCAATATATAATTAACTTTTATGTGCAATTTTAAAATGATTTGATTTCAAATAGATTTGGAATATTTTCAGTGTCTTGAGTTCTGGAATTTTCATAGAAGGAGGCATTGTTATGTATTAAGAATATCTCCATACTAACAACTTCTCAGGACATCAACAGCATCTATCCTAGCTCCTTATTAAAAGAGTTTTTTTGTTTGTTTGTTTTTGGTTTTGGTTTTGGTTTTGGTTTTGTTTTTTAGTATAACATGTTAATATCTAAAATTCTTCTGGTCATTCACCATGACCTTGAGCAGTACCATTTGAAGTTTGTTTTTACGACGCATGATCGCTGCTTGATGATCTCCATTCTGTGACTTCTTCTGTCAGTTCACCGAGTGTTAATGCATGCCAGCTCCCTATAGCCACTGAGGATACAGACAGGGAAATGGCCCCAGGTCCCCTACCATCTGTCCCCTCCAGTCCCTGGAAATCTGGAAGCTATTGAATAAAGCTGACCTAGAACCAGTAATTGCCCCATGGTGTTAATGTCCCGCAAATTCAGGAATGGCACAGATAAGGATGGGACCAGTTGGAAACTGATCACCACACCCAGACTTGGAGCAAATTGAGCCCCTCCCCAGGAGAGACCACAGCTTCTAAAAACATACCTGGGAAGGTAATTTATATGCTCCTAAGGGCCTCTTTTATATTGCTGCTGGAATTGCACCGCACACACATGCTCCAGGACAGATAATGGAACTCACATACATCTGCTTTTGTTTTGTTTTGTTTTGTTTTTTAGATTAACATTTTTATTGTGTCTCAAACAGTAAAGGACTTTACAAGATTCTATTCTTTTTTATTGGATATTTCCTTTATTTACATTTCAAATGTTATACCATTTCTGAGTGCCCCCCCTTCAGACCCCCTACTTCATCCCTCCTCCCCCTGCTTCTATGAGGGTGTTCCCCTACCCATCCACCCACACTTCTACTTTTGTAAAGGTAAAACATAACCAAGCCTTTGTTGGATTAGAATTCTTTAGTATCCCATGAATTTAGAAATTCATTTAGAAGTAAATTCTAAATGAATTTAGAAACCATATGCCTTCCCTAAAGATGAGAAACATTTTATTTTTTCTTCTGAATTTAAAAATCATTATTTGAGGGTAAACTGTTGACCCAAAGTGCTTCTTAAAGAGATATTGAAGTGCCTGCTTTTGCAGCGGTTAGGACTGAAGCTAACACTCTTACTAACAAGTAGGGAGTAGAGAATGTCGAATGTTCTCTAGGTGTCTGAGAGCGGGCGGCACATCTTAGGGGCTAGCCTCCAGAGTGGGCCATCCAAGGGTGCTTTTTTCAGAACAATTGCCTAAGGCTGTCTTGGGGCAAGCGCTTGGTAGAGACAGAATTTGCTCCTTTAGGGGAAGAGAAAAGAAGACCTTGCGTCCCTAAAGATGGATGACTCCTCATTGTCTGACCAAAGAGTGGCGTTGATGGATTGCAGAGTGTGTGGTAGCAAACCTTGCTTGTCTCTGGTGAGGATCTTTCTTGGGCGGGTAGAAGGGCTCAAACTGAGGAGTCTATCTGGGATGAGTTATCTGTAATCTCTGTCTTTCCCCAGAGAGGGAGGGAGTGACTAATTGCAGCATCCCTTAACAGTAATTGAGACAGATTGAGGGCGGAAATGAGCGATTAACCTTGAGCTTCCTCCTGCCACTGTGCATGGGTC
>JADRCD010229976.1:34140-52472 GCA_019843815.1 Montemys delectorum | reverse complement strand
CAATGCCTGTCCCCCCACCCTCTCCCACTTATTGGCCCTGGCATTCCCCTACACTGGGGCACAAAACCTTCACAAGGCCGAGGTCCTTTACTCCTATTGATGATCGAATTTGCAATCCTCTACTATATACCTGCTGCCAGTACATTCAATCCCACCCTGTATAGTCCTTGATTGGTGGTTGGGTCCCTGGGAGCTCTGAGGGTACTAGTTAGTAATTGTTGTTCGTCCTAAGGGGCTGCAAACCCTTCAGCTCCATAGAACCTTTCTCTAACTCCTTCACTGGGGACCGTGTACTCAGTTCAATGAATGGCTGTGAGCCTCTACATCTGTATTAGTCAGGTATTGTCAGAGCCTCTTAGGAGATAGCTATATGCTTGTCCTTCCTTCCGTCTCTGCTCCATAGTTAATCTCTGCCACTCCTTCTGTGGGTGTTTGATTCCCCTTTTTAAGAAGGAATGAAATGTCCACCTTTTAGTCTTCCTTCTTCTAAAGTTTCTTGTGAAAACCACACATTTTTAAGTGATAAACACTTCCCTGAAGTTTAAGTACCTAGAGACAAGGGCAACCTCCAAGTAACACTGCCTACACTGCATCCTGGTCCCTCACTCAGTGCTATGTTCATGATGTGGATCTTGCTGTTTTCTTGCATATACTCAATGTAGAAACTTGTATATCAACATGACCAAATATCTGACAGAAATACTTAAGGGAGGAAGAGTTTGTTGCAGCCCATGGTCTTAGGGTGGGAATGATGAAACAGAGCATTTGTCATAGTGGTGAGGAAGAAGACAAAGAGAGACAGAAAGGAATATGGTCAAGATATCCCCATGGATCTACCCTGCAATGACTTATATCCTTTAGCAAGACCCAAACTCCTAAACTTTCCAGAACTTCCCAAAATAGAACCAGCAATGTCACCCTGGCTTTCACACACAAGGGCTATTTCATAGGCAAGCCCAACAAGCACTGAGTGACCTATGGAAATGACTTTGTTCTTCTTATTAGAGAAATGAATTTGGGGCATCAACATTTGTGCTAATAAATCTTCTGAAGATTTTCTTATTTCATGAGATCTAAGCTACACATGAGGTCATGTTTCCGCATTCCCAAGATAGAGGTCATGCTGTTTTCTAACTAGCAGTTAAGATGTAGCTGTCCCTGCCTGCATCGCTGCCTAGCTACCACAGGGGCCTAACCACATGACTCTCCAAACTGAGACTCTCTTGAGAGTGAAAGAAGAACACCAGGTGGTGACAAATATAAATGGGGACTGTCCCAAGAAACCTGGACAGACAGGGTCACCCTAGTTACATCTTTGTAAGTACCATGTAAGTTGTCTAAATATCTTGTAAGTTGTCAAAACATGTTTTTAAAAGAGTACATTAGGATAAAAAATGTCATTAGAAGTATCATGCTGGGGCTAGAGAGATGACTCAGAGGGTAAGAAAACATGCTTTCTTCTAGGGCAGCCATGGTCAGTTCCCAGCACCCATATCAGGTGGCTCACAAATTCCATGGGGATTTGACACCTGCTTCTGACCTCCATGAGCACCCATATGCACCTGTCATACACACACACACACACACACACACACACACACACACACACAATCAAAACCACACATCTAGATATATATGAACACAGTTTTGGCATAGTCCAAAAAGGATGGCCTGGATGAGTACATTGGTCAGGCTATGTGTAAGAATAGAAACTTTCTATGTACAGCAAAAAAAAAATACCTTATTTCATAACATGTAATAATCTGGAATGTGAACTGAAGTGTTTCAGGCAACCCTCATGGGCACTGCATGGTCTGAAACCATCAGTGTAATGCGTTCATGCCCCCTGTTCAGGACTAAGGCTGCAGTGAAGTACAGCCACACAACCAGGCAAGCACAACCGGAAACACCTCAGGTTCATTAGGCATTTGATTCTTAATTGATTTTTGGTTGTCTGTGTTTTGAGTCTGTAAGGAAGAAATAGGAAAAGTGGGGAAGGGAAAGGAGAGCAGGAAGAGGGTGTATTACAAACCATGCACAAGAAAGGACAGCGTTTGTATAGCTCTCCTGTCAATAAAATCATCTTGGTAAACATGCAATTAAAATGTGAGAGAAAAAGTGTATTTGTGGCTGGATATTAAAAGCTCTGTAGAATTCTCAGGAGTACAAGGTGAGAGAAGAACGCTTTGGTTTGAAACTACTACAAACGAAGACTAGGTAACAAAAAGCTGCAGCTCCCTTGAGCAAACACTAAGAAGCGCTGAAGATTTGTCAGTTGGTAGAGCACTTGCCAACCTTGCACAAAGCCCTGGGTATGATCCCATCACTGCATCAATCCAGCTGTGGCACATGAGTGTAATCTCATCTCTACAGAGGTGGAAGTAAGAATACTGGAAGTTTAAGGTCTCCTCCTTCACCTACATAGCAGATTCATAGCCAGTCTAGAATACTATAGACCTCTTGAAGATAAATAAAACAAACATTTGAGTGATCAGTTATACCTACTGTAGAGGCCATCAGCCCTTTGGATTTAAGAACACATGGGAGGGACTCTTTCCAGTGTGAATTACCTGGCATGACCCCCTAATATTCTGACTAGGGAAGTCTGGCATAGATAAGTGATTCTGAGGAAAGTAGTCCAAAATCCATAGGAAAAATCCATGTGATTTTTGGAGGAAATAATGACAGAGAGGTAGGAAGGAAGGGTGGATTCAGATCACAGATAGCCTTGACGGTCAGCTAAGAAGGTTGGTCTTCATTCTGTCAGCAGTAGGGACTCATAACTGCGTTAAGATTATTGTATTCTGGTTGGATTTTGTTTTTCAATTAATCCAGCCTCTTCTAATAGTATGATGTTTTAAGGACTACAAGGCTTGCTGAAGTTTACTACAGAAATAGTGGGTAGTCCACTTAACAAGTTCTTAAGAATGTGACTGTGAATAACTGACTGGAAGACTACACAAGATGAGTCTGTATGGTTGCTAGACTTCCCCTGGTTAGGGAAAAATACAAGTCACAAGGATCTATGTAGTCATGAAACACAGAAATTAAGACAAGTTTTGCCCTTTTTTGTTTTCTCCTAGACATCCAGAGACCACAAATGGTACGTTCCAGGAGAGAAATGAGCACTGACTTAGAGAATACAAATTTGCACATCAGAAAATTCCAGAAGTTCTTTATATTTGCATCTGTCCATGCAGTAGAATAGATCTAAAGTCTTATGATCTCAGAACCTCTTAATTCTCTTACAAAGTATCTATCACAGTGGTTCTCAGCCTGTGGATCACAGTCCCTTTGAGGCCAAACGACCCTTTCATGGGGGTCACATCACAGATATCCTGCATAGCAGATATTTACATTATGATCCAGAACAGTAGCAAAATTATAGTTATATAGTAGCAGTGAAAATAATTTTGTGGTTGGGTTCATCACAACATTAAAGGGCCAAAGCTCTAGGAAGGTTGAGAATCACTGCTCTAGTACAAACTGCTGTTCTAGATTCCTTTGATCTCTCTCTGGTCCTTGAGAAGCACCAGACAATGCCTGTGTGAATCTATGAGACATTACTCACACAAATCTAGAATGACTAGGGAAGAATTTCAGAAGATGCCTAGTTCTAACCTTGTTTAGAATAGAAGACAAAAATCAAAACTAGACTAAGCAGCAACTGTGGGTAGTTAAAAGATGCGTGAGAAAATGCTGAAATACCTAAATTCTGTTTTCTTTACATTTTTCTCCAAAGGAACTCGTAGCATAATACACCAAAAAGATTTTTAGTGAAGAAGTTTGATTAGAATTGGTTCCCCATGTACTACTTTGAACATCGGTAGAGCTTCAGGGGTACTTTGTAGAGACATTTTAGGCAGCTTACAAATATTTGATATATGAATTTCTGCAGTAGCAAACACATTTGTTTATAAATTAAAAAGTGATCTACATATATTTAAATGGTATGAGATTTTATTTCTATTGGCAAATGAAAACTTCCTAAAATTTTAACTTTATTTGAAAAGTCTCCAGCTTTTAAAGATCTAAGTAATACAGTCTAAGTAATACAAATATATTAGCAACTGGGCAATATGGAATTTTTATACAACACACTACTTTTTAAAGCCAAACCCTAATTTAGGAGATGGGAAAACACCACTGCTATTCATGAAGCAAATAAAAGCCAACTTGTTTCCATAACAAACATTTAAGAGAGTTGTGTCCTAATGGAAACTCCTTGTTACTGAATAAAAATCCTTAGAGAGGGAGAAAAGTACCTTCATACATAATCTGCATTGGGGATGCAAATTGGAGAGAAACATACACCAGAGGATTTGCATTTAATCAAATCTGAAGCAAGTGACTTCAGAAGCATCACTCAGTGTGGAGAAGGCTTCCCACCGGGACCAGGCTGAGCTCTCCAAGAGATCAGGACCCCTCACTAAGATTTCTCAGAGGCCTGGCACTGTGGTACCATCCAGGATGGACAGTGGTGAGTGGATTATTACAATTAAAGACAATCTTCAGAAATCCTAATTCTTATTTCTGACTATAGTCTTAGCGTCATCAAACATAAAAACACAATAGCACTATCTGGCTATGAGAACAAAGGAGAAACCAACTGTTGGTGATGTCCTTATAACTCTAGTCACAATGTGTTGACTGTAGATTTGATTTTGCTGCATTGACTTTAAGTGAGTATTCGTTCTGAGCAAGAAATCTACTCAAATGATTCTCATGAAATGGTGACCTGAATATTAACACATCCTTTTTCAGAATAGTGGGACTTTGTGTTAGTTAAATGTAGCACTTTGTTGGAAGCCCTCAATGATAAAGAAAGGACATTAAAATCCATATGTGTACAGAGCTTGAAACATCTTTTGGCATCTGACTTTAAGCTCTTTGGGTTAATGACAACAGCTGTTCTGCTAATATATGATAAGAAAGAGGCTTGAGAGTCATTTCATGAATTCGAAGTACATATGGGTCTCTCCTAGGTTGTTCAACCTAAACTGGTATGTGTTAGTGGTGGTGTAGAATAGAGCCCACCTGATCCAGAACCAATTTGAGATGTATTTTGTTAGCATATTACGTGTTAATAAATGACAGAAGAATACTTGTAAAAATTTTTATAAAGTACTTTGAACAATAACTTGATATATTTTAAGTGATGTATCTCTTTCAAATCTAGTTGTAAAAACCTAAGAATTGGGACGGAGCTCTTCAGGGCACCTGCCTGCTACACATGGGGTTAGCTGGCAGGAGAGCTCGGGGCTCCCCCTGGAAGGGTTAATAGGCAAGAGGCAGGAGATGAGAGAGTTTGTGAGTCACCGGCGGTGTGATGAAATGACTTCCACACAATCCTAACATGTCCAGTAATTTGACTGTTCCTGTTCAAAATGTCCCGTCTTTACTTTAAGCTGATGGTGTCATGAGCCTTTGGCACCATTTTCTGATTAATAATGCAAACCCTTCTGGACTTGATGACCTTGGAGACTTTTCACCTCTGGTGGTCTCTTGGAAATAAAGCTAATGCCTCCTCTTCCCAGATTGGAAGCAGAGCTTACACACAGTAAGCTTCTAATAGAGGTGCGGAAAGCACTACTGGTGTTTCTGAGAGAGTATCTGTCTTCCCTCAGTGAGGTACACAGAGCCAAGGAGCAGGATGAGGAAAAGGTACAACAGAGGGACAGTTGACCAGACAATGACCAAGTACATTGTATTATTGCTGTGCTGTCTGGGACCTCAGTACCTCTCTTACACTCAGAATCTGGGACAAGCTATCCGTAAACAACCCACCTATTCAGTATTCTTACTTTGACTGTTCCGAGTGACTGGAGAACTATATACAGTGTTATGAGGAGCTATAATTCAGAGAGCTGTGCCCACTGACTTCATTGTGCTGTTGTTGAGTTACAGAACTCAGAAGGGAACTTTTTTGCTGAAGTTGCAGGGGAGGTCTGGCTTGTTGTTTCTCTCACCAGATCACTTCATTTCCCTACTTCATGTCACCAGCACCTACCTCCTTAGCCTTTCCAGAGAATTCGAAAGCGAGAAAATACACCTCAAAATGTCATTAAAGTACTAAAACAAGGATATGTTTCAAATATCATATGTGTACTTAGCATAGCTAAAAATGCTTTGGGGGAGGGTCACCAATACTATAGGTAGTAAATTAATCTTGGAATATTTGAGTTTGTTTTGATGGTAATTTAAATGGTAATTTATGAAAACAATGGCCCCATTAAGTCTACTGTGGTTCAAATGTTCCAAAGAAAAGGGGACTAGGGGACAGTGTAACAGAAATATTTGAGTACAGATACGTAGTTACAACCCTGCAGTGCCAACTTCTTTCCCAATTCTAAAGGATAAATTAATTCCCGCTGCTGAATTTGCTTGTGCTCTCTCTTTGGAAACACTCATCTTTGTTTTCCCAACAACTGATCTGAATGTAAGTTTGTATCTAGAACATTTGAATAAAAACTCTCCCCGGCTCTCTGTGCTGATGCAGGTGTAGATTCTTTATACAGACACAGCACACAGAGAGGGCCGAATGAGCAGTACCGAGTAGAAACATCAGAAACATTTATGAACCCTGAATATCACTCTGTCCAAAACAAGGAATAGAGAGTCTTCCAAAAAATAAAGCAATCCCAGGTGGGATTTAATGAATTTATGTTAGGCTCCATTGATTTGCTGACATTTTAATGCACTCATGTATACTGTTGTCAAAGTAGATGCTCATGTTTCCATGCTGAGGCTACAAAGCTCATTTATCTGGCTACTCTCATTTCCTCACCATGCTTGCTCCCACGACACTCAAAATCAAGGGCTCTGCCTCTATGTCCTATGAAATGACTCTTGCCCAAATTCTAAAAATCTTGGCAATCCCAATGGCTTTCCTCAAGTTCATCTCCCCCAACTTCTCTAAAGTGCTGCATCTGTATCTGTATCTGTATCTGTATCTGTATCTGTATCTGTATCTGTATCTGTATCTGTATCTGTATCTGTATCTGTATCGGTATCTGTATCTATATCTATATGTATATCTATATCTATCTATCCATCTATATAGATAGATGAGAGAGATCTGGATATCTCAAAACTTGTAGGAGTGTGTGTGTGTGTGTGTGTGTGTGTGTGTGTGTGTGTGTAAAGTAACCATTTTTTGAGCACCTACTAGGTACTAGGCACTTGAATCGCTGGTTATCCTTTCTTCTCTAGGCTCCCTCTTTCTTTCACTTCCCTGGTGTGCTTCCATCCTGATCCAACACTACTGTTCTGTGCTTCTGGCCCTTGCCCACAGTGGTCCTTCTGTGGACCTCTCTTGCTCTAAGCACCAGTGACTAAATATCCTCTTTCCTCTTATTGCAAATCCGTCTATGAAGAGCATTATTTTCATGACTCTAATTATAATAATGTTAAAGATACACAGTGCCAACCCAGATCTAAATTCTTGTTTTATCTACTGGACACATTCACTTTTCTTTAATTATATTCTCACAACCCCAGAGTCAACATATTCAAAATATTTATAGTTCGCTATCCAAATCTTCATAGTTTGTTATTTGTTTGTGTGTGTTTATGTGTACATATATGCATGTACACGTGTGGTGTGCAGGTGTGTGTGCACATGGGCATGTCACTTTGAAAGGCCACTTACATCTGTCCTTTGTCATTCCTGCTGCTTCATGATACCTCCCACCCCCCACCCCCACCCGTATTTTCATCTTAAACCTGTTCTAGGATTCACTCTCAGATTAATCCTTCAAATATTTTTCTTCAAATCTTCCAAAACTATGACAATGTCATAATTCTCTGTTATGTATTTCACTGGCTTCTTTCATCTTTTTTATCAAGTGTGCAGTGCACAATTTTTCAGTCAATTTTCAAATGCATAAAGGACAGTTGTCCAATAGCCTTATATCACCTAGTGACATCAGAGCCACCATAATTTGTTTAAATAAACTCTATGATGTTTGCACGAGGATGAAATTGCCTAACAACTCACGTACACAGTGATGTTTACCATCACTAAACAATGCATGACACTATGTATTTCTATGTATTTTTATTTTTAATTATATCTAAGCATGTACATGCATGGGGGTGGGGGGCTTGAGAGGGCATGACACGGTGCTACATTTATATGAAGGTCAGAGGACAACTTGTAGGAGTCATTTCTCTCCTACCATAAGGGATCTGGAGATTGAACTTGGGTTGTCAGGGTTGATGATAAGCATCTTTATTCACTGAACCCTCTCACCAGACCAGTAATTTAAATTCCTATAGATATTTATTTGATTATTTCAGCACTTTCTTTAGTATTAACGGTATCAATGAAAAGAATCTTTGGACAGATATTTATTTACCTAGAAGCCCAGTATGTGCCAGTCACAGGCATCAGGGTGTACTAGTGAGATCTTTACCCTCATGGGATTCTCTTCCTGTGAGGGGCAGAAGCACACAATAAACTGGAAACTGTGTGGGACCTTTGTAAAATGGTGAATCCTAAACAGAAATGAAAATACAGAAGAATGTGGAATGTCTTAAGGGGATGGTGATGCAACATTTAAAACACTTTCATTGAGATGGCCTGACACGTGGACTATGAGGAAGACAGGGCAGTCAGTCACGGGGCAAAGGACAGAGGAAGATGGGGCTGTTGGTCACAGGGTAAAGGGTAAAAAGGACAAAGAAACTAACTTTCCAGCTCAGGGGTAGCAATATCCTTAGGCAAAAGTACTCTTGGTCCTTTTCAGAGCCCCACTTGAGTGCAGAGAGGGAGAGTCTTAGGAAATGAGATCAGAGGAGCCAGGGAACAAGGCCATCTGAGAAGGGTGAAATGAGGAAGTGCTGTAGGGCTTTGAGCAGGCAGTGATGCAACTGGATTTTTTTTAAAGGACTGTAGCCCTGCCATGAGGATAGACCAGGGCAGGGATGAAAGACGGAAGCAGGAAACTCATTAGAGCCGTGGTTTTCAACCTTCCTAATGCTGCAACCCTTGAAGACAGCTCCTCATGGTGTGGTGACCCCTGACCATTTCTTTTCATTGATACTTCTTAACTGTAATTTTGTTACTGTTGTGGATCATAGTGTAAATATCCAAAGTTTTCAATGGTCTTAAATGACCTCTGTAAAAGAGTCCTTCAAATCCCCAAAAGGATTGGTCGCAATTCACAGGTTGAGAACCACTGCATTAGCAAGCTACTAGAATAATCCCTGTAAGAGGACTGTATTTCCTTTGGAGATGAAGAAAGAGTCAAGAGAGTTAGGCCATTCCATGAGTAGCATTCCTATGCAGATCTAGAGTCTGAGGCGTGCCAGAGAAAGGAGAATTGAGGGTGACTGTAGAGCTTTATAAGTGAAGGTCTGTGAGGATGGTGTTGCCATCAACTAAATTAGGGAAGCTTTCTGGTAAATAAGAGGGATAAGACAGTTTCTAGTTGGGCTTCAGCAGGTTGAGATATCTGCTGGAAATGCATTCAGAGATGGCTACTGAAGTCTAAAGCTCAAGTCAGAGCCTTGGGGTCACTGTTTGAAATTCATCTAAGTATAGATTCATCTAAATGTAATAACTAAGAGTCCTTGCTATACAAGATGGGAATCTTGAGCTTGAATCCCCAGCACCCACATAAGAAGCAGGAAATAGCTGTGCATGTATGTTAACTCCAACACTGTAAGGGACAGAGACAAGAGGACTGTTGGGTCTTGCCAGCTGCCAGTGAGCTCCAGGTTCAATGAGAGACCCCTGTCTCAAAAGAATAAGGGAACAACAGAGTAGGAGACCAGATATCCCCTCTGGATTATGCACATACACACACACATTCACGATATATACAAACTATTTTATTAATTAATTAATTACAAAGTAAAACTACCCCAATGCTTACCCTTCCACATAAGCATGGCTCTTTCCTGTCTCTTTACTTTCACCTACACATGTCGGCTAGGCACAAGGTCTTTCTCCTCCTAACTTACAGACATTCTTCTAAGTACAAACTCAGCCTCACGCCCTCCAACAAACCTTTGTTTAGACGTCTAAAGTACAATCTGCTTCTTTTTCTGCTTCCTCTCATATGGAAAAGTCTCCCTGAGCTCACTAAAATGGGATTCTGCTGTGTGCTTGAAACTTGTTTGTATCCCCTGTGGCATACAATTCCATACTTCCGCTAAGTCAAGGCCAATAGATGTAAAGACCTGCTTAATAACAAAATTTCAAAAGTTTTGATCTGGTTATTCTCTGCCTTGCGAACTCTATTCATCCGTTAATTATCACGTGGCTATTTTTAAAACTATTTACAAAAGGCATGTTTGCCATAGGCTTTTTGGCACGCACGGTTAAAACAGAAATTGCTAATTCAGATACAAATAATCAATTTAAAAGTCCTTCAGAGAAGAGCAATGTCAAGGCTGTCGGCACACACATGGGGATCCAGCCCGGACCTCTCTTCCTTCTCAAGCATGTTTGAGTCTGTGCCTTCTGTGATCCACAGTGCCCTCTCAGTGCCCAGCATGACTGCCAAGCTTAGAGCTGCTTCTCCAACATGTACACATCCTACCACACACAAGAACAGCATGTAGACCTTCCTGGTATCTATAGTCCAGATTCTGCCACTTCTGAGGAAATAAGAATCACCCAGAGAGCTGGGCCACATCCCTAGTATTTCTGACTCAATACTCTAGAGTAGGGCCTGGGAAGCTGCATCCCTGACCAGCTCCTAGTTGCTGATATTGAAGCTCTGGGAATTGTATTGTGAGAATCGCATCACAAGATGTATATTCTCAACTCGATTTCTCTACCTGGCTCTGACTCCTTTGTTCCAACCATCAGGATCCCTGTTACCCTCCCCTTGGGGGTTACTCTTCTTGCATAGCACAACTGCCTTCATTACCCTGTCCCATGTGATCTCTCTTTATTCTCTTGTCAGAGGTGGAAGACTCACATGGGCTTTTATCCTAATTCATTTCTCCTCCTTCAAGACTGACTTCTAGCATTTTCTACCTCTTTCAAAAAAAAAAAAAAAAAAACTTGACTCTTTTCTTCTTATCTGAATATCCTTGATTCTTTGCTGCCCCTAAGCACGTACAGAGATGGGGAACCCAAGCAGCCTCCCCTTCATGCTGAACTTCTCTGTGATGATCATCCAACCTCTACCACTCTTTATCTTCAGACTTCAAGAACAATGACCCCTAATCCCCTCGCTTCCACCCCACTCTTAACATCATTTGACTTCTAGGTACCTCACATTTCCAGAATCTCTTTTGCTAAGGTTCACAACAACCACCAAACTGATAGCAAGGGATGCTCTTCTGTCCTCGTGAATCTACTACTTCAGACAGTAGATACTACATCCTTCTTCCTTGAAATGTCTGCCCCTAAGGTCTTGATGCTTTCGGCCCCCATTTCTTACTGCTTCTTCTCCCACTGATCTTCCCTGTCTTTTCCATAAAGCTCTCTCTTGTGGCTCTGAAACCTCCTCAGCTGTGAATGCAAGCCTGGCTTCTGCCATCAATCTTCTAGTCCAGGCCTGTGCATCAAGATATAGTGATACATACTGGAGTTTTATTCAGACACAAAGAAAAGTTAAATTATGTTGTCGACTGCAAAATGCATTCAAATGGAGATCACTGTATTAAGGAAAGCCAGTTGAACTCAGAGAGATGGATGTTGTATATTTCTCTCATTTATGGACCCTAGATTTTATCAAGGTATATGAATTCATTCTTATATATGATGGGAAAATAACAACAAGACTGAAAGAAAGGGAATAGCAAGGTGAAGGGTAAAAAGAAGGGGAGGGCATGAAGAATAGGTCACCAAAGTACATAATCCATAAACATCTCTATCCTCTTGCTCTCTTGCTTCCTCTTGCTCTTGCTCTTTTCTCTTCCCTTCCCCCTCTCTCTCCACTCTTTCTGACTCTCTCTGCCTCTACTACCCTCTTAACTCCCCTCCCCATTCCCATAATAAACTCTAATCTACACTAAAAAAAAAATCTTTATGAAAGCTATTAGTATGTATTATGAATACTTGCCAATAACTAAACACACACACACCAGTTTTATAGGGTTTTCAATATAATTGCTTCTATCCTTTAGAGTATTCTGACCTGCCAGGCAGTGGTGGTGCGCACGCCTTTTAATCCCAGCACTTGGGAGACAGAGGCAGGCAGATTTCTAAGTTCAAGGCCAGCCTGGTCTACAGAGTGGAGGACAGCCAGGGTTACACAGAAAAATGCTGTCTCGAAAAACAAAACAAAACAACAGAAAAAAAAGAGTATCCAGACCTGTTTATCCCAGTATGCCAGATGCAGTTCATGATTACCTCTGTGTTTCATCATGTGGCCCTGTCAATCATTCCCTCTAGGGCTTACTTCCTCTTTCCTGATTTGTCATCAGTACCGTGATGGCTCTAAAGCTTACATTCCAGAGCAATGGTGGAAACATGGAACTTTCCCTTCAATCTTCCCCTCTAAGCCCTCTTACATCTAAGTAGTTTTCACATCTGCTCCTGGCACTTCTACTTGCCCAGTGATCTCTTGTCTCAATTACCCTAAGGTTCTCCACACTGATCTCCCTGTGGCTTTGTGGTTGTCAAATCCACCCTCTGTGCTGTTGCCTGAAGAGTCTATCTAAGATGCAAATTGAATCATACCTGCCTTTGCTGAAGAGCCTCCAATGGCTCACTGATGACAGGATGAAATCCTAGCTCCTTCCGTGCACCAAAAGCATCATGGTTGAATGCTATTCATTTTCCCTTCTGGCCACTTCCTCTCTCATACCTCATGCAGTTCTTGCTCCCAGACCTTTGCCTAACCTGCCTTCCACACCTGGAATGTTCCACCTTGCAATCACTCTCCCCTGACCTCCTTTTTTAAGCCTACACTCAGATCTCATCCTGCCTTTCCCAGCTCCCATCCTCTCTGTACCTGCAAAGAAATGATACAGCCTGTGCTTCTCTAAATATTCTAGACAGACTTCTATTGTACCTGACACATTTCCTCTGTAATACTTTTAAGGTATTTCCCTCTCCACTAGATAGTATGCTCTCTTAGCTTCTACTGACATACAGAGAATCTTGGATAAATAACTAATAAATATAGCCTAAGGCTTTTCCAAAAAATAAGTAAGACACAACCTATTCTAGATCAAAGCCCATGCTTTATATTAGACAGTGATTTAAAAGAAGTATTTTAATCCTCCTTAGTAAAAAATTCATAGGCCAAATCTTATCAAAATTAGACCAAAAGGGACCATTGAAATAATCTTACTTTGTTGAAACCAGGTTGAGTGTGATTTTATTGGAGTTAGCTGACTCATTCTTGTGAAACTACGTATCTTTTCCTACTCTATCTGTATACTAGTGTTTTTATGAAACTAAGTAGCTTCAAAGTATTTTCAGATGTATTAGTTATTTTTCCTTATAAATCCCTGATGACAGCTAGGAAGAAATTATAAGCAATTTGCACACGAAGAAAATGGAGCTGAAGAATTTTCATTTTTCCATACCAGTGACTTAATGTGTGATGTGTGACTATGCAACTCCTGATGCTTAATTAGCAAGCCCCTCTACTCATTGCCTTGCCTTGCCTATGACCATGTCCGTTCTCTCTCTCTCTCTCTCTCTCTCTCTCGCTCTCTCTCTCTCTCTCTCTCTCTCTCTATCTTTCTCTCTCTTTCTCTCTCCATTCTTTGTGTAATACAAATTCATTTGTATGTCAGATACACCCTAGACTGTTTACAAATTCAAGCAGATTAGAGTTTGGCCATATGCCTCAGATATGTATACATGGGTATGTTCTGTCATATGCAGAGAAACTCAATCTGTCCCAGCTGTATTTGCTTGTAAGCCAGCAGCACTTCAGTTAAAGTGGATCACAGCCATCCAACCTACCACAGCAATTTCAAGCATAAAAATATTTTAAACTGTGTCTAGTTCAACCACTAATTCGGTGCTTGGACACCATCAGGGTGGTCCAAGCAGAATATTCTCCAGTAATTACTTAGCCATCTTGATTCACAAAGCTCACAACTGCTTAAAACAATCCTGACCAACTTCAGAACCTTGGGAAGATGTTTCTCTATAAATCCACCTATCTGTTATTTCTTCTTGGTGAAACGTTTTCTCTGGTTGTTCAGCTACAAAATGACCTGAGTCTAAATTGCATCTTTATTGCTATTAGTTGAGACTTTGCCAAATAACTTAGCTCAGTTTATTCATTTGCAAAATGGATCATGTTAAATAGTGCATGCAAATGAACTAGTATCTTTAACAACTGCACATAGTAAGTACTCGAAACTATGTTAATTAAACCAACAACTCTTCTTTATCCTTGGTCTGGTTTTCTTTTGAGTGTGTGTTTGAGTTGGGGGGTGCATGCATGTGTGGGTGGAGGGCAGAGGCCATCATGGAATATCTTCCTCCATCATTCTCCATGCTATTTTTTAAAGCAGAGTCTCTCACTGATCTTGGAGCTCATTGACTCAGCTAGACCAGCAAGCCCAGAGACTACCTGTGTCTGTTTTCCCATTGCTGGAATCACAGACACATGCCTCTGCACCTGGCTTCTTGTATAGCGTTGGCTGTCCAGACTCAGGTCCTGAGCCTGCATAGCAAGCATTTGACTAACTGAGCCATCAGCCCAACCTACATTGACCTGGGTTTTAGCAGTCATTCCCCATGTCCAATCACCAGATTTTCAAGGACAAAACACATTTAGTGTAGTAAACAGAACACAGGACTTTCTTTAAACAACCCACTTGACCCTCTGCCACACATCTCATGCTGATATGCCAGGGTAGGAATACAGTCTCACAGTAACCTGGGCCATCCATGTTTAACTTCTTCCTGTACAGTCAGAGGTATCATTCTGAATTCATCCAATCCTTGATCTTGTGACCAAAGTATAAATCTTCTTGGAGTGACTCTTGACAAAGCAGAGGTAAAAACCAGAGAGATCACTTTGAAGAGCAACTGTGTGAGAGATAGAGATGAGTCCCTTCCATCTCCACAGAATTTGAATGAGTTTTCATCAAGCAGCAGGAACTAGGACTCCTTCGAATCCCTTCAAATTCAAAATCTCTCTCATTCAGCCTTTGGCCTAGCGACTCCATATATACTGATTTTGACTTTCCCATTTGCTTAAGTCCCAGGAGATTACAGCAAACGTGTGTACCAGGGTGTGAGAGTGAAGCACACAGTCAAAGATCTCCTGGCAGAAAAGCGGTCCAGGCAGACAAGCAACTCCAGACTCAATGTAAGTCCTGATTAATTCCATTTGAAACCTCTGCTAAAGCAAGCTCTCTCCTCTCCTCCTTTAACTACACATCACTACCTCACCCCCAGCTCTGATTTTTCTCAAAAGACATTCCCTTGCCTAGGACATATGGCAGAAATATTTTGAGTTTTGTTTAGTTTTGTTTTAAATTTACTCCCTGGATGGACAACCTTTCCCTGTTGAGGACACCATCATGATAGTCTCTGGGAACTTGTCTACTAGCATTAAGGTTTTTACTTGAATTTTTATTCTCTACTGTCTCTGCATTGTCTTGCTCATCCCATTATACAATGGCTGTTTGTTTGTTTGTTTGTTTGTTTCACTTTTGAAATAGTATGTATATCTCTATTCATCTGCTATGGCCATATGACCCTAGAAATAGAATGTGTTTACTCCCTCATGTCATACAAATAACAGTTAACAAATGCCAGTCCTCCTCCTTACTAAGGTACCTGGTTTGATGAAAAGAACACCCATAGAGAGGGAACGTTGGCCTGCCAGGGACCATCTATGCATGTAACACACACACCCGTGGGAAAATCTCTGGATCCAACAAGAAAAGAGGCACCCAAAGTGACCTTCAGGGTTCCTCAAAACAAAGAAATGTCTGACCGTTCATCACCTCAAGGCATGTGCATTAGCTACCGGCAATGTCTCCAGAGCTCTGTGATCTAATTGCTGACTACTTCAGTTAGTGACAGTAGAAACAGGATGTGTCTGGACTTTTCTGCATCCCCCAGTAGAGAAAGGCTCAGAGCTTGAGGAGAAATTGCTGCCCTTTTGTATATGTTATATTCTGTTTTATTCTCCATATGACAGATGCGATTCATGATAAATCCCAATAGCTTCCTCGATGTCTGTCAGTCACATCTATACTTGTAGCTCTGCTCACTGCTTAATAAGTTGTGCTCATGTCTCAACTAGACTAGTCGTGTCGTGACTAGAGGCAATATGAAAAGTTAGTGTCGGGTATTCTATTAGCATAATAGCCTGAATGCTTGGCATGTAGGTGACCAGGAATAAACAGAGCAGCATCAGAACCAACCTCTGTATCCAAGACCACCTTTGAATGCACTGCCCCTCTCTTCAAACAGCCTCTTCTCTTCTACTCTGACAATCAGAGCTTAGCTTACACAGAGAAATCTGGACAGCTGGGCTCCTTGCCTGATCCCAATTCAGTATTTCTCTGAGTGCCTGCTCAGAAGTGTCTGGAGGATGTGTTATAAATATCATCACCAGACTGAAAAGGAAGTCAGAGAAATCAGTGGGGAGTGGGAGTGCTTCTGAATCTACCCAAAATGAACAACTGCAATGTGCAAATGGCAGGGAGGTTCAGCCACTACTTCAGACAAGAGAACAATTGAATTTTAAAGCCTCATTTTTAAAAAAGTCCAAGGGAAGCATCCAATTAGGTAGAAAAGAGGCACATGTAAACACACTAAGGCAGAGAATGGACCTTGCATCTGTACAGTGTGAGTACAGAAGTCACACTTCTTGGTATCATAGATATGTGCATACAAACAAGACAGAGCATGAGGCTTCTGTAAAAAGGTGCACTGAAAGCCGGGGGGTGGTGGCACACGCCTTTAATCCCAGCACTTGGGAGGCAGAGGCAGGTGGATTTTTGAGTTCAAGGCCAGCCTGGTCTACAGAGTGAGTTCCAGGATGGCCAAGGCTATATAGAGAAACCCTGTCTGAAAAAAAATAAATAAATAAAATAAAGTAAAATAAAAGGGCTTCATGCCCAAGACCTGTAAATATCAAGTCATAGGTTTTTCCTTTTTTTCTCTCTTGTTTTTAAGTTTTACTTTTTTAAAAAGATAAAATAATACAATAATATTTTATATAATATAATATAAATATAACTAATAAGTTACAGTAGTTAAATATCAATATTTTACTAAATCTTTGAGACTTTCATACAATACATTTTTATCATATTTACCCCTAATTTCTTCCCCCCAACTCTTCCCAAATCTACTGTCCACCTCCCAACTTTACATTCTCTTTTTTTTCCTGTAACACATTTAGTTTAATTTGTGCTGCCTCAATTGGTATGGGGCATCCATTGGAGCACTGTCAACCTATCAGGGCCACACTCTTAAAGAAAACCAATTCTCCTTCCCCAAGAAGGCATATACTGTCCACAGCTCCCCAGTTAGATGTAGGGTTTGTGAACCTCTCTCCCTTCCATACTGGGATGTGAATCTGGCTTGTCCAGATCTGTGCAGGCAAACACATGTGCTATGCATTATGAATGTAGCAATCCAACCATGCCCAAAGGATACTGTTCTGCTCCGGTCCCCCTTAAACTGTGGCTCTCACAGTCTCTCCACCCTGTCTACTGCAATGCTCCCTGAGCCCTTGGGAGAGAGGCAGCTTATACATGTCCTATTTGTGTCTGAACACTCCACACACACTTACTCTCTCCACTTTGGCCAGCTTTTAATTTCTAGGGTAACCATTATCCATTGTTCAAAGACACATCTCTGATGAGATGTACTCATTGAAAGCACATAATTCAATTTCGTCTTAAAATACAGATTCTCGGGCTTGCCCCATTTGTGGAGGTGAAGTTAGGAAATGATTGTCTCAACACTTTCTCCTTGAATAACAATTCTCTGGCACATTGTGATTTACATAAGGAACAAGGGCCCTAACCTCATAGCACCTTGGCTTCTTATCTCTTATCAAACTAAACTGACTTGGGTGCTGGCCTAGTAACTACTGAGAAACTAGGAACCAGATATGTGGAGCACATATAGAGTCTGATAAATACCAAATAATCTGGTAAGACAAAAGAATAATCAGGTAGATATACACATAAAAATATATATATAGCCAAACACTAAACTGAATGCTTATGACTAGACTGTATAAGTATGCAATACAAAAATAGCTAGGGGGCTGGAGAGATGGCTCAGCAGTTAAGAGCACTGACTGCTCTTCCAAAGGCCCTGAGTTCAAATCCCAGCAACCACATGGTGGCTCACAACCATCCATAATGAGAATTGATGCCCTCTTCTGGTGTGTCTGAAGACAGCTACAATATACTTACATGTA